>VRYO01000638.1:17773354-17785394 GCA_009812075.1 Sialia sialis | reverse complement strand
AGATTAGATTAGATTAGATTAGATTAGATATGAGGAAGAAATTCTTGGCTGTGGCTGCTCCTAGATCCCTGGCAGTGCCCAAATCCAGACTGGACATCGGGGCTGGAGGTGTCCCTGCCATGGATGGGTGAAACTGGGTGGGATTTGAGGTCCCTCCCAACCCAAACCATTCTGGGACTGCAACTGCATTTCATTTATATAAGTATTGGCTATTAATCCTATAAAGAAATGCTCCACAAGAAGATGTAATTGTAAAAAGTTGAATTTTTTAAATCCTGAATTTTCAGTCCAGTTTTTAATTTTGAACGTCTTATTTCCCACCCAATTACCTGATCTATTTTCATTCAGTAAAGAGCTTCCCAGCAGTGTCAACTTTCAGCCTAGAATGAAAAGGTCCAAGACATGAGGTTGAAATGCAGCCAGTGACGCTTCTTCATTTGTGCTCCTGCCAAGTTAAACATATTTTAGGGGAGAAAAAAGGCTCAAATTTTGTTTTCAAAGCCATTTTATCATTTACACTTCAAAAAGGTTCAATTACATGTCCATTATGGTAGCAGGTAATATGCCATTTTATTATTGAGATTTTGACCTTGCTCATATGGTACTTTTTTCCAATAATCAAAATAATTGAATGCATTTATTTGCTGTTTAATTAGGGTTTTTTTAGAAATTAACATAATTAGCACCGCTCCTTCCTACCAAGTAAAATATTTCATGTGCCAAAGTATTTTTGATTTTTGCTGTAATTAGAGAAATTTTGACTTGAAGAAGAAGAAGATAAGCAGTCTAAGGAGAGGAGCCGCTCTTATCAATGTTCTGTGTTTTCAGTTTTTATCAGTTCCTTGTTCTCAAATTGAGAGGGAAGGACAAGATCCCAGTGAGGAAACTGCAGTAAATGATTGCAGAAGTGTGAGAGGTTCTGAGGTTTGCTGGTAATGAGAAAAAGATAAATTTTTTGAAGATTCAGAGGGTTTTGTGGATATTTATCCACAGCTCCTTGCAGACTCATCCAAGATCACTGAGTGGTGCTGGCTGGAGACTCCTCTGCTCCCAGTGCTTGCCTGGAAATCACCAATCCCGCCTTTTTGGGGAGGAAGAAAAACAAGAAGTTGTAAAATAACCACCCAAAACAACATGGAAAAACTCTCACTGCTGCTCCAAATGTTTGTATCAAGTTTGAGATCTGCGGGACTTCCTTGGCAGCAACCTACAGCTCCTTCCAAATCAGCTGGAAAATTTGGGATGTGCATGGAAATGAAAGCACGTCTCAAGGAATTCCATGCACACCCCATGCCACCTCTGTCTTCTTCTAGCATGAATTGGATTGTTACTGCTCAGATGGGAATAATGACAATGGGTGAAGGAAAAGTTGGGTGGTTTATGAGGATTTCCTTGGGAAGGTCACAATTTTTGGAAGGGAGTGAGTTCTCTGGGCCACTGGTGTGGATGTTTCTATCATTTTGCACTTTTAGAATGAGTGAACTGTTTCTAAAATTCATGGAAGTGAGAGGAAGTGATGTTATTTCAGTAGTGGACTGAGTAATAAAAGATTTCGGTCACTGTGGCCACTCTGAGCTGAATCTTTGCAAGGATATATTCCATATACTCTCTCCTGCTGATGATTTTTTCAGTTTTTAGATTAAAAAGACCTTTTTTGTGCGTCTTTAATGGTCCCTGAGGTGAGCTAGCATGGGTATGCAGCACTCCTAGCAGGATATTGGGTATGAAAGACAAAATTCCACCAACTGAGAAATGCGAAAACTCTTTCAACAACATCTGACATGGATGTGATTGAAACCATCCTCTGTGTTAGAGCAGGAGGCTTTCTTTTTCAGGATGCAGTTAATGTTTCAATTCTTTTTTTTTTCTTTTTTTTTTTTTTTGTGCAGGCATAAAAGAGCAGGTTGTATTCTCTCTGTAAGATTGACTTAATTTCATTTTTCTCTTGTGCCTGTTTCCCTCGGATTTGGCTGCTTTCATATTTCACTGTACGACTCTGAGGCGAACAAAGGCTGGGAACTGCATATGGAAGGAGTGATAAAAAATAAGCATGATGTTTGCAGGGAATAATCCCTGCTGAATAATCACCAGGCACCTTCGATTAGAAAGGCAGCCTCTGCTGGGGGGAAATGTGAGGAAAGCTCTGGAAGGTACCATGGAGGGATGTGGGATTTTTTACAGGCTTTTTTTCCCCCACTTAAATATGTTTAAATGCAAGGTTATACCACTGCACCTGGAAATAGATGTTTATAGATAAATTATGTGTTTGGATAAAGAATGCAACTGATGGTTGTTGGTTTTCTGGGTGAAAAATCTCCCTTGGCTCCTCCCATTTCTCTCCTCTTTCACTTTCCTCTTCCTCCCATTCTTGATGCAGTTCTATTCTGAATAATTAGCAGAAATAATTAACCCCTCTTTGCTTTTTAAAGGAGACATTTGAAGGGTCTTTCTTTGGTTCTTTTCTTTGGTACAGCTGTCAAAATTCAAGGGGGAAAAAGGTTATTTTACCACTGGCATTTGGGGAGTTTAACCCAAGCCAGGCACCACTTCAGGAAGGAAAGAAAGATTTTTATTTGGTTTTCTTGTTGGGTTTTTTTGAGTTTTTTTTATTCATGAATCTTGTCTCCCTCTGAATACAAATTTGGTTTATTGGCCATTTCACAGCTGTTGATTAGAATAGTTCATAACAAAACTGCAAATGGGCTTATTTGGAGGAGATTCACTCACAAGAACAGTCCAGTTGTCTCCCAAGTCACACCCTGGAAATACACAGGGAATTCAATGGATTCAGTGGATAATTAAAATAATACACATGCCAAGTTCTTCCATTGTAAAGACAGAGGAAGGGAGCAAAGGAAGGGAGTGGATAAAAGGTTAATTAAAAGTCAAGTTGTGTCTCATAAAACACTGGGCATAAAGAAAAGCAACAAAAAGCCAACAGGATAAAACAAAAGAATAGCATAAGATTATACAATTTTTTAAAAAAATATTAAAAATTATAAAAAGAAAAGTAGGAAAAGAAAGGAAGTTTTCTGTAGATAATAATAGGGGCAATAGAACAAATTTCAGATGGATGTGGAAGAACCCAGTAAAGTAGAAAAGCCAGGCCTGCAGGAGACAGCCAAACAAATTTATTGACTGAGGAAGCAGCCCTTGATAAATAATTAAAGGAATTATTTGCTTCATTGTTCTCTGGGGAGCTCAGGGGACAGCTGCTGGCAGCTGCTATTCATCTTCAGGGATGCTGGAGGCAGCCTGGCATGGAGGGGAGCAGCCAGGCACAGCTCCTCGCTCTCCTTCTGTCCCACTGCACTGAGGGTTTTTCCCAGATTTCTGCCTGTGCCAATGGAATGTGGATGTTTTCTAAGTGCCACGAAGTTGGACAAGTCAATTGAAACTCTTATCTTGGAGGAGAAAAAAAAATAAAAAAATCCTTTCTTCGTTTGAGTGAGCTAACAAGCAGAAACATGAAAAATAAAACCCCAGAGGGCTGCAGCAGCTGGTGGGTTTTATCTGAATTAATAGCTTGAGGTGAATGTGAGGATCCTTCATAGCCCTTCTTGACCTGCTAACTTTGAATTAAACTGCATTTTGCTGTCACTGTGATTTAACCTTCTGTTGGTTGCCTTATGATTTAAGAATACACCTGAAAATAGAACTTGTAAGAGGAACTCGGGTTTCAGCTGAGTTGCTTAATATGTTGATAGCCAAGTCTACTCCATCCTGACTTTTCTTCTTTTGGGGGAGTCCTTGTTAAAAGCCATTCCATTATATTCCAGTCTAAAAAGCCTTTGAAAGGCCAGGAAATAATAATGTACTGCTTGCAGAACTGGGGGTTGGAGATGTATTGAATTTGCTGTGTAAATGCACAGCATTATTAGCTCCAAAAGAGAAATGGAGGGAGGGAGGTTTTCACTACCAAAGGATATCTGGGGTCGTGAGTCAGGGATGCCTTTATCAGAATAGAAGCACATCAGTTGGTTTTGGGCAGAAATATCTGAATTTTCCTGAAAAAAAACCTCATTTTCTGCAGCAAGACATGGAACTGGCACAGGAGGAAGAGAGGGGTGTAAGGAAAGGGTGAAGGCTCCATTCTGCTCTTGTTTGAAAATGTTTGGCTCTTCCTTTGCTGTTCCACCTGCTCTCAAATTTCATTTGCATGGCCTGATGGGGAAAACGATGCTGTTAGATCAGAGAGCCAAGATCAGCCAGGCTGAAACATTCCCAGGGAGGACAGAGAAAGGTTTATCTCTGCTGCCGTGCCCGCGCAGAGCCAGGGTGCAGAAATCCCAACAAACAAAGGGTGAAGCTCCTGAGCGGTGCAGAGCAGCACTGAGCTGTGGGATTGTCTTCAGCAGGGGAAAAATAAATTGGGTCTGGCTCTTTCTCTGTGTTTTCCACTTCATCCGCCTGCCTGTCTGTGTTGCATCGAGCAATGGGACTTCACTGGGCTGGGGCTGGGCAGCTCTGGAGCACACAAAATGTCATCAAAATATCATCCCCTGTGGGCAAACATGTCAGATATTCCTCCAAGCCCAGGAGCTGCCAGTTTTGGCTCTCCAAAGTCTGCACTTTGTGTTAAATCTTCTGGCCTGTGTCCTTGTCACCAGTCCAGGAGGGAAGGTGGTGACCCAGGGCTGGCAGGGACAAGCAGCGAGGGGAGCTGGCACAGCCCAGATTTGGGGAGCTGTTTGACTGTGACACACTCTGCACCCTGCAATCGGGGCACTAATTATACTGGGAATTCAATAGATGGAGCAAAAGAACCTTCCTGGGCGTGCTGAGCACCATGACCCTGGAAACACCCCAAAAATCTCCTTAAAACCAGCTAGAACAAGAGCTGGTTTGCTTTTAAAGCTGAGATGTTTTGCTGTTTGCTGGCATTTCTGTTTCTTTCTGAGGTGAAAGACAGATAAATCCAGCTTCTCTGGAAAGGCCCTTTGGCTCAGGGCAGAGCTGAGAGTCAAGCCCTGGGTGTTTTGCCTGAGGCAAACAAGATGGAACAGGACAAAACTCCACCGGGGACATACCAAAAGAATGGCTCGAGATGAAAAAAAAAAAGAGAAATATCAGGGCTTTCTGCTTTTTTCTAAAACAAACAAAAGCCTGTAATGGGGGTCTCTGAACCCGTGCAGATGTTGGCAGCCCCAGGAGAACCCTGAGGTGAGCACTGTCCATCCCACATCCAATTCTCACCTCACATCCAGGAGCCCAATGACCCCTGAGCAGCTTTTCTCCTCATTGACTTCTCCCCAGTGAAACCAGGTGAGTTAAAAACCCCTCCTCCCCATGCTGCTCCATTCCTCTCTCTCTGGTTTAATTTAGCTCACCACCTCCTGTTTAATTTCAACAAGGCTCTGTAATGTTTCCTTTAAAAAGTGTGGCTTTGTTCCACAACACTTCATTACAGCACCTGAGCTGCTCAATCCCTTCCTTTTATCTCTTTTCCTTGTTTTATCTTCTTCTTGCCTCTCCTGTACTGACACTGGACAACAACAAATATACAGAGCATGCTAAATAAAACACTTTTTCCATTTGTGCCTCACCCAAGTCAGGGCAGCTTTTCACTTCTGCTCCTGCAAACTGTCCAGATGTCACCTGAAAAACCAAAAGTAGGAAGAAGCTGCACAAAAACATTTGAGGTTTTGTTGCGTTTTTTTTTTTTTTTTTTAACTGATGAGCTGTGGGTCCAAAAAAACTGTAAATATCTGCTCTGAAACTTGTAATTCACTATTCTGGCTTTGCTTTACAACTGCCAGGAGTCAGAAAGGAGGATTTTAATTTTTTTTTTTTCCCCACTGTTGATAGTCAGAAGAATTTTCCACTTTGTCATTGAGCTGTTCAGCCACTCAGCAATGAGCTCAGGAGGGGAAGAGCTCTGCAGCCAGACAGATGAGATGAAAATGTTGGCATCATTGCACTGTATTAAACAAGCTCTATGATTACACTTGCTACAGTTCCTCTCTGAATTTAATGGAAAACTTTATATTGATGGAATGCCTGATTAATGGGGATTTATAACAGAAGCCCTGTTAATGTGGAAAGCATATAAATCTCATATATCTGTATCTATTGCCTGTCTTTACAAGATTATTTTCACTTGGTTCAGGCTTTAACTCCAGTAAGAAACAACCCTCGTGAACAAAAATCCAGTGGCTGTACCAAGAGTGCAGCAGGGAAATTTGCAACTTGTGTTTTTTCAAAAGCTCTCGAGTTTAATTGAATGAAAAAAACCAAACAAATGTTTATGCTGAGCTTTGGGAGTGTCAGATTTAGCAGATTTGGGAGGTTTTGGTGATGAAGGTTCCTTCCTGCAGTGCCTTGGCTCACCCTGAGCCTTTCGAGCCAGCTCAGGATGTGACACAGGCTGAGTGTCCAAATCCTCAAATCTTTTCCACTTTTTCCCCCTTTCACAGCTTTTCCTCTTGTACAGACACCCATGGATTTGGCAAAGCACAGCTCTGAGAGGGCAGAAATCGGGGGGATTTTGTCTTGACTCCTCCAGTTCTGCATCTCCTGGGATGGCCATGGGATCAGCCTGGATGCTCCTGCTCCTCTGCAGAGATTTCCAAGCCCTCAGTGCCCAGCAAGCCACGGCTGTGTGCTGCCATCACTGCAAAACTTGGGCTGTTGGATGGTAGAAGATTCTAGTTTTATTTTCATGCCAAGCAGGCACTTGTACCAGAGGTCCTTGTATATAGAAAGTGAATTCACCCGCCAGTGTACATGAGCTATTTCATTTTCCAGCCCTTTCTGTCTTCTAGATCTTAGGTCCAATCTGATTTTATAAACCTTCCTGGAGCTTCTCTGCTTCGTGCCAGAATCCAATCTGGGCTGGATCCATACACGTCTGAAAACAGGGCTGATGGAAAGGAAAAAAAAAATCAAACTCAAATTAATAAAGATTTCAATTTTCAATTAATTACATATTTTATTGATAGGGACAGAAGGAATCCACATTCCTGCTAAGGCTTTTTGGTCTGGCATATTGGGGTATTGATCAGTGTTGCTGAGAGGAATAGTTGCCTTTGGGGGAGATTGCCTGAATAAAGATTTCAGTGCTGGGCTCTCCGGCACTTAAAATGTTCCATTACTCAAGATCCTGGAGTATGAAGATTCTTGCAGAGGATGTGTTTTGCACTGAAATGTAATTGAAACATATATCCTGGGCAGGAGAGGCCTCAGAGTACACTGAAATAAATGTATTACAGGGAGACAGAGCTCCTACTGAGGTAGGGAAATGCCTTGCCTATTAAAACATGACGTATTAAATCAGCTGCATCACTGTTAAAGCAGAGTCCCAGGCACTGCTTGGCTATAAATTTCTTTCTGAAAGACAATTTTGCCCTGCAAAATTGAAAGCTGAAACCTTGTTTACTTCAGACAAAACATTTGGGGCAGAATGAGGCAGCATTGTCAGAGTGGAATCTTAAATTAATTAGGATTGATTAGAGTTTGGTTTAATGTCTTTTCTTTAGTCAGACTGGTTTGCATGTGAAGCACATAAACAGTTGCAGTGTAAGAGAAAAAAGGTGTGTAAAAAAAAAAAAGAAGGAAAGAAGTAAATGAATTCTTGGCCATGAACTGAGTTTTATTCATGAAAATATCTATAAATTGTATTTCAGCATTTAGGATGTTTTGAAACCTTCATTTCTTTTCCTTTTCTTTTCCTGCAGATGTGTGCATAGCAGGAAACAAATGTAGGACAATTATTCCAAATATAAAATGTTTTTGCAATTAGTACAGGCACTAAAAAAAAGGAAAAAAAAATTTAAAAGGTGCTATTTTAAAAATTCAGCTCTCATCTTTATCCAAATGCTGATGCCTTAAAAATCTTCCAGCACAAATCTGCATTCAATTTTTTTGCTGTAGTTTTGAAAAGTATATCTAAGTGTCTGAATTAATACCCGTTATTTCTTTCAAGTGCTGCTTAAGTGAGGTTGACAGCAGTCTGAGGCAAACACTTGAGGAATCCGGGTGTCTCTGTCACTCAAAGCTAATGTGTTTGCAAAGAGATGGAGCAGCTTGCTGATTTATTCACAAATATATCCTCACAATCCACTTTTTTCCCTTTTCTTTCTCTATTACCAGACAGTGGTGCAGTGCAATATTTGGTGTGGCAAGGGAAGGAAATGTTCTGTCCACGTTGCCTTCCCCAGGGTTTGAGTTTTTGAATCGTGAGGCAGAGCTGATAATGGGAGCCATGCCACAGAATTCCCTGTCCTGGAAATAAATTCCCATGAATCTTTCATTGGATCAGCCCTCAAAATACCCCCACATTGTGACAGAAATAGCAGAATATTCAATATTCACCTTTATTTCATTGGCCTTACTTGTTTAAAAATTAAAATAAAAAGTTTTCTTTCCTTTCCAGACCACATTGAAACGCAGCTGCTGATATTCCAAACCCAATGATTTTTCTCTGTGCTGCTGGAGAGGTGTTGTTTGTCTTTCCAGCTGGTTTTGCCCCCTCCTCTTTGGCTTGGGAGCACAAATTCTGTGTTGGCAGCTGAGTGCTGATCGCTGCTCGCCTGGCTGTGACTGTGTCCCACCATCCCCATCCCTGCTCCATCCCTACTCCTGCCTCTCTGACACCACACACAAGGTTCATTTCATTCCAGGATTTTATTTGCAGAACAGT
This sequence comes from Sialia sialis, assembly GCA_009812075.1. NCBI lineage: Eukaryota > Metazoa > Chordata > Aves > Passeriformes > Turdidae > Sialia > Sialia sialis. Next base: position 17,776,753 of record VRYO01000638.1, on the reverse strand, counting down.
TGTAGTTTCTTTGTCTTGAACAGCAGCAAATCCACCAGAAATGCTGGGACAGATGGTGGGGAGAAGTGTTTGGAGACTCCAGGAAAGCCAGTGCAGCACTTTGCTGTGTGTCCCCTCAGGACCAGGGAGTCACAGCCCCTGGGTGCAGACACTGCTCATGGCCCAGGAAATTTTCAGTCAGGATTTTCTTAGGCTGTGAAAAGTGCACAGCTCTTGTTTCTCACAGAGAGCTAAAACCTTGCCAGGTTGTTTTGAGTACACAGCTCTGGGGCTGCAGACGTTCCCAGGCAGGAAAAAAAAATCACAGATTAAACACCTGTTGTTTTACAAGTAAGTGTGCTGTGAGTACGTGACAGAGATTGTTTTCTTATTCTGTCCAATAATTTTCTGTTCTGCCTGAGCTCTGAGATCCTCATTATAAATAAGTCCATGTTTTGGTCAATTAACAGCCTCTTCTCTAGGAGCTGCCCTTGTGTGCTGTCTTGCTTTCTCTCGCGTGATAGCAACACCTGGGTCTGGATTTGGGACAGAACAGGGGTGTCTGAGACCAGGTTTCATGTTTTGCCTCTCCCAGCTGTTTGCAGGGCAGGACAGATTCCAGTTGTTCTGGGGAGGAATTTGTGGAGCCTGAAGAAAGACCGTGGGTCACAGAGGCAGAGTTTGGATTTTTCTTCGTGGCCCCAGTGGGAGCTGCTGCCCGCAGAGCTCTGCAGTTGGGACCTGACAGTGATAGCACAGGGTTAAAAATGTTTCTAAAATCATGGGAATTGTACATAACACATTCAGGGGTGGAAAGAGAGGTTGGGCCTGGTAGGCCTGGAAAGGGAACCAGGCCCTGGGAACAAATATTGGGCTTTATCTTTATTGAATCATGTGAAACTGCACCTGTGTGGTCATCACATGATAAATAATATGATTGGTAAATGTAATAATTGTTTGATAATTGAATATATTGTTGTTTAATCACAATAAGAATCATAAGAAGCGATGTAATGGTAACAAGAATCATGAGAAAGGATGTTTGGGGAGCTGATGGAAATCACAAGAATCCAAGCTTGGATAAGATCAATGTATAGAATAGAACAATATGGGTTTAATCATTATTATATAGTTATATAATGAGAAGGGTATAAAACCTGTCCCTCTGGAATGCATGTCAGTCAGATTTGGGTTTGTACCCCTGATTCCCAGAGCTCTGCAATAAAAGCACTTGCACGTAATCATCTGTGATTCTGGGTTTCTAGGCTAACAGTAGCATGCTGGATTTGGGATGGTGTGACCACAGGAGCCCTTCTGTCACCTGCCCTGCCCTTGGGCAGCCCTGTGCCTCCTGTGCCCATGGAGAAATGCTCTGCTGGCTCAGAGGTTCACTGGGGACAGATGCAGAGCACCCACAGAGCTGCCACTGACAAACAGGATGAGACCACACAAATCCTTTATATTCTTTATGTTCTGCCTTTCCTTTCACACACCTGCAAGAAGGCCACATTGACCCATTCAATAATATCCACATCCAGGATGGATTTGCTGTTGGGGCACATTATCACAGGTCCACCATAAATATTGGTTCTGTGGCAGTGGGAGCTCCTGGTGCTCCTGCAGGCTCCCATTCCTCATGCCTGCCTCTATTTCAGTGATGAACGAGGAACTGGTGGTGGTAAACAACTCTTTGATCGAGCAGAAAGAAAAGATATTAAAACATTTTTGCTGGAGTGAGGCTAATTCAAGTTTGAAATGAACATTCTAGCTATTAAAATCACTTATTTTTGGAATTAAATGGACTTTCTGCTCTGTGATACCCTTGAATCAGAAGCAGTTGGATTTAAGGAAGTCTAACCATAGAGAATGGTGGATGATTTACTGAGCAATGCTGTTCACCCTCATTATCCAAGGTGACAGGCAATGATTGCAGTGATCTGAGAAGCTGGGGGTTTATTATTCTCATGTCTGTTCTTAGTTTGGAAATCAGTTTGGAGTGTTCAAACATAAGCAACAACTTTTTCCTATGCTGAAAATGTTAAGCAGAGATCAAGAACTGGTTTTATCCCATTTTATCCCAGCTGACAGCAGAAAAGAAAATGTGGTCTAAGTAAGAGAAATTACAGAAGCCTTCTCCTGGGAAGGAGGATGGGAGAAAAATAGGAGAAGGAAATAGAGGAGAAACAGTAATAAATAGGCCAATAGCATGAGGGAAAATAAAAATGCTGAGTTTAATTATTTTAAATTTTACTATTTTTTTATGACCAGAAAGTCTTAGATATTTTGTTGCTGAACACAGCTTTTCACTCCATCATCCATGCTGAAGGAGAATTCTTCTATCTTTACTTTGTAAAGAGGCTGAAGGAAAACTCTCCAGCTTCTGCTGGCTGAAAATTAATGACAGTTGTAGCATTATTTCCCTGGAAGCAGGATCAAATTTTATAATATTTTTTGTTGCTTTTATAGCTAATAAATATTACTTAATGCTGCAGTATGTGCAGGAAGATCCCCAAAATAAGATAGGAAAGCTAATAATGTCCTAAGCAGTTGGAATAACAAGAAACAGGAGAGACAAGAAACTTGAAGCAGGATTTTGGTGCAGGTAACCATAATGAAGACAATTAGACACAAAAGACCCCACAACCAACACAGTCCTTGCCTGCTCCTGCCAGTGCCTGACACCTCAGAGCTGAAATTCAGAAAGAATCAGGATGAAATCTAGAGGGGCTGGGATTGCAGAGTAAGACTGAGGAATGTGCTGGCTGCTCTTGCCTCAAACCTCAGCCTGCCCTGACTTGCACACGGAATATTTTCTTTCCCTAGGCTTGCTGGCAGCATTACACATGCACCTCGTGTCACTGGGCTGCCTCTGCTCTGCTTTTCCTCCTCCTGCATCATCTCTCACATTCCAGGGAAGATTATTTTGATGTCCAAATCACAGGGCAGAAATCAGCTCCGTTCCCTCCAGTGTTAGTGCCATCCTCGAGCACAGACTCCTGGTTCAAGCTTGGGTTTGTGCTTCTGCACACTGGTGGAAATACCTGGGGGAGGCGAAGCAGCTCTGTAATAATCAGGGTTGCTCAGACACCGTGGTGAAACCAGGCAGTGCTTCCTTCTGGGATTGTCTGTGCTGCTCCCAGCATCCCAAGACAAAACATCCTTCCCGTTTTTATTATTCCATGAGCATTTTCTCAGGTGCAACATGCAGAGAGGATGCACTGATAGGTTATAACTCCTTTTCAGAGCCAAAAACCTGCTTTTAATCCCATATCTGCACAATCTGTATGTTCCTGTGAAACACTAATCTTAAAGAAATTAGGATTTTGGTTAAAATTTAGAATAAACTGGGCTTGAGATAGTTACCTGAAACTTAAGTAATCGATTGCCTGTCAATTTATGTTTGCTCAGATGTGCTTGCAA
>VRYO01000638.1:17740212-17756844 GCA_009812075.1 Sialia sialis | reverse complement strand
TGGTCTCAACAGATGGAGATAGAACAGAAACCTTTGATCACATCCTGTGTTGTAACCCGAGACAGGCAGGAAATCTCACTACTGAATTCCAGACAACAATTAGGAATGCACACCCAACGGAGAGGGTGTTTGCTTGGTTTAGCTCATGCAGATTTGGAAGGTAGTTTGTGGAGTTAAAGCATTGCCCTTATAAACTGGATTTACACTGGGACAAGGGGCATTGAATACATTAATATAGGTTAAATTCCTGGGAGAAGATAGGAAAAAAACCCCTATTTATTCAAATTAGAAATTGATGATTTATTAAATGACATCTTTCAACCTGTCCAGACTTTTATACTTAAACCCCACGAAAGAAGAAAGGAAAAACCCCAGTATGGAAATGCTGCTGGGAACAAGGGAAAAGCTGCAGGGAAGGGAAGGCAGGAGAGAAACTGAACAGTGCTTAGCTTGTGCCAGAACTGGAATTAGCACCTGAGGCTGGGAGAGCTGATATCTCTGCAGGATTACTTCAAATCAGGATTCATTTTCTGAACTGATTAAGAAACTGCTGCATAATGAAAATTCAGTTATGTACTTAGAGACTTTAAATTTTAGACAGGTGAGGCAGCCTCGCTGGTGCAGGCAGTCAGGCAGGCAGACCACAACGGAAATAACTTCTTCTTAAGGGCATTTTTATCTAAATAAAGACAGAAAACAGAAGTTAATAATTCAAAGAACTCTGTTGGAAAAGCTTGGGAACTGTGTCACTTCCTAAGAATCCTCCCATGCAGACAGTTAAATCCCTGTTTGAGGTAAAAAAGTATGTTTAAATCACATCAGTGTGTTTCTACTTCTACAAGGAGACCTCTAAGGAATTTTTTTTTTTTTTTTGTAGTAGTCAAATCACCAATTCAATTGGTGTCCTTTGTGCCAAAAGTGACCGTTCACCACCAAGTGATGGAGTCTGGAATGTGGTGCATTCAGTTTTTGTTTGCTGTGGTTTTGGTTCTGTTTCTGTGGCTTCTGATCCCCAAAAGCACAGTGAGTGCTTCAGTCTCTGCTGTGGCAGCACAGTTTTGAACTGGGGAAATTCCACCCCTGGATGTGGCAGTACAGCCTGAGCAGCTCTGCCAGCCCAGCCCTCATTTTGTCCCTGCTCACACGGTGTGGCAGTGTGAGCCACAAACCTTCCAAAGCACACACTGAACCCCCTCGATGGCCTGGAGTCCCAGCCAAGGCCCAGTGTGGGTGATTGCATTCTGTCTGTTTAAAATCCACCTCTCAGGTTCCAGTTTTGCTGTGGTTGGGCTCTTCCTCCCTGCCCTCACCATCTGCACTATTTCAGGCAGAAGCTGCAGATTATCATCCAGGTGTTGTGTTCCAGATGTGGTGCAGGGGCTGGATGAGGGATGGCCAGGCTGTCCCAGTGCCATGGGTGGGTCAAGTGGCTCCCTGACTGCCTCAGCTGCTCCTCTTCCTCAGCCAGGGATGTCACCTCTGCCTGAGCACGGTGACCGGAGCTCTGCCAATTCCACCCCGAGAAATGGCTGAGATTTATTTATTTTTGTTCTTGGCATCAAATCCCTTGAAAAACACAGCCTGGAAGGAACCTTGTGCATTGAGCTACACTTGGTCCCCTGCCACCTTGGCAGGGAAATGCTGCTGTCCCATGCCAGGCTGTATTGATCCCAGCAGTGCCAGGAAAAGCTGCTCAGTGTTTCAGGGGTGCACACTGACCCTGCAGGGCTGAGCTGCTGATCACTTTGCTTGTTGCTGGCCTCTCTCCACCCCTGCAGTTTAATATTCCAAGAGAATTCGCTCACCAGGAATGTGAACTTTGCTGCAGAGCTGAAAGGTCCCAGCCAGCCCTGCGGAAAGGTCCCAGAATGAGGCTGGCCAGGGGACAAGAACAGATATATTCTTCCCTTTCATCCTGAACTTTCCACAAGGCAGTTGAGCCAAAGTTGAAGCTTTCCACCAGCTCCAGATAATTCATGGCAGGAAGGAGCAAAGTGAGATATAAGATCTATTTCTTACTGTATATACTGCTGATGAGCTAAAAAGATCCAATGCACAATTACAGGGACAGAGTCCTGGAGCCAGCTGTAATTAAAGTTCTTTTGACATTACAGTAAATCCTTAGTAATGGTGCCTTATTATTCCAGTTTCCTTTGACTGGCATGCCTGCAGTGCCCCTGGGAATGGGAAAAGCCCTCCCTGGGAACCCTCTTGTCTACTCTGCTTTTCTGTAATGAGCCAGCAATGCTCACAAGAATCTGTGAGCCACTCCAAGGATGCTCAGCTCTGCTTGGAGTCCTTTATAAAGTGGAGATAATTGCAGTAATTTCACAAGTATAAGCCGCACCTTTTTCATTGAAGAATCCAGCCTACCCCAGTAGTGCGGCTAATCATCAGGTGCGGCTTATTTATGGACAAATCCCAGCGAAATGTCAACCCGGAAGTGAGAGCCGGCCGGGGAGGGCGCCTGGGGCTGCCTTTAAAGGCTTGGCTGGTCTATGAAAACTGTTGCAACTTGAGCACCTGACACCAAACCCCACGCTGGCGCGATTCTGTTACTAATTTGTTACTTTGTTACACATGGATCCTCGCTTAAAAAAAAATAAATTAAAAAGTGTGGCTTATAATCAGGTGCAGCTTATAATTGTGAAATTACTGTAGTCAAGAAATAAATACAGCTCCACCTCACCCTGTTTAGCCCGTGGTTCCACCTGGGTACCTGAGAGCTGTGCCATGGCTGTGTCCATCTTTCCTGGAGTGTCCACAAGCTGTCCTCACCAGAGGGCTCCTCCTGGGGCTGCAGAAACAGCCACAAGTTCTTTGGTTAAACCAGAGATTTACAGTATAAATGAAAAGGCTGTCATTCATCCTCTCTAAGTCTCAGCAATGCTTCAGATCTGCTGGAAATCCCTCTTAGTGGACACTGCCCAGCACCCCCAGTGCTCAAAGCTCCTGGTGGGTGAAATCCTTTTTGGAATTTTTTTCATGTGTTAAGTAAGGAGAGAAACCCATAAACCTCATTCACTCAGCTAAAAAATGTAGAAATGCCATCCAAAACCAGGATCTTATATATTAAATAATCGCAGCTGTGTAATTTCCAGTGCTCTCTATGATATCTACTACCTTGCAATAAATCTTGGTTCTTAAATATTCACTGAAGATTTGCAATATCTCCAAAACACTCAGATGTCGCTCTCCAGGCCACATATTTCTCACTTTTACAGAATTTGTAAAAATAGGCAAGTAAATATATAAGAAAAAAATCGATCATATTTAAAGATTAAAAAAAAAATAAAATAAAACTTGGAGAATTCAAAAGCAGGAAGGGAGAAAGGATAGGAGGAGGCTCAAAGCTGTTGGTAACAGATTCAGAAATATTTTTATTTTTGATGGAAGTTCTCAACTTGTGCTCTCACCTGTAGAGTTCAAAATAAGCATCACACCTGAGGACAGGTGGCAAAGCAGGGCAAACAGCAGGAAAATGAGAGTTAATTATTTCTGTTCAAGTAATTGAGAAGGCATTTATTTATATTGCTTCAATTCTTGGATTACCCTGACCTATACATAAAAAAGTGTTCTATGGAATATATACAACATACAACATATGTTCTGTGGGATATAGACAATACTTCTGTGAATTGCAAATTTATCCAAAGGTTGCTTGGAATGTCTGGAAGTGGTGGCCCAGATGGGGCAGTTTGTTCTAGAATGGGACAAAAAAAAATAATTCTCAAGCTTCTCTTTTGTTTTTTGTTTGTTTAGGGGGTTTTTTTGTGTGTGGTTGGGTTTTTTTAGGTTGGTTTTTCTTCTGAAAGAACACAACATTGTGCAATCTGTGAAATTATCCCTGGACTTTTGTTTTGTTGAGTTAGGTCCATTACAAAAAACAAAGAAAAAAAACCCAATTAATGGCTGCAGAATAATTCATTTGAACGCAAACAAGCCAAGAATCTCCTGATGAAGGGAAAATAAATATCAGATTAGTGCAGGAAGGAGGCTGTGCAGGAAGGTTCAAGTGTTAATGCTGTTACCAACCATCCAACAGCTCATTTTGTGCCTTTGGCAGGGAACAAAACCCTTGAAAGGGGAATGGAAGGCTGATGGAGGAGACAATCATCTCTTAATTCCCTCCACCCCCAGCTAATGGTAGTGATGGTTGTCAGCATTTCCACAGGGCTGAGGCTCCTTGTGGGGATATCCCTCAGAAAATCCCAGTTTGGACTGGCAGCCACTTCCCAGGGAGCTGGGCTGGGATTTGGGATGGTAGAAAAATGTTATAAATGCAGGACATGTTGGCTCTCTGCAAGTATTGGGATAAAATGCTGTATGTGTAATGTTAAAATAGCATTTCTGTATGGATAGAGCCTTTGTTAATAATAAAAGTTAAACTAACTAAAGTTTTTTAAAGATAATATGCTTAAACTAGTCGCTTAGCTAAAATAACAACCTGTAAACATGTAATAAAAACCCTGCAAACTAATACAACAGTTATCAACACTCACCAGCCACAAAAAACCAAACCCACCACCCAAATAAAAAATAAAAATAATAAAAAAAACCCCACAAGCTAAAAAACACACGTGCTCTAAAAAAGCAAACCCAAAAAGTAACCATACTAAACAGTCCTGAAAAAACATTTAAATATACATAAAAACTATAAATATGCAACAGGTCGATGTGTTATAAAGTGAATTAAAAAAAGCATTCCCGAAGCAGCCCTGTGCTCTTTGCAGCCTGCCAAGCACCTGGCCGTTTTTAACTCTTTGCTTTATGTTTATCTCCTATTGTCTTTAATTTTCCCAAAACAGCAAACTGTGTTTTTCACAAAAAATTATATTTCTTTATTACTTATGAGAGGAATGTTGGGTTTGTCTTTCCAAACGAGCTTTGGGTCTGCTGGTGGATAAAACCAGCACTGAGAGAGAAAAGAAACAATGGGATGGATTCCATGGATTGATGAATGGGAAAAGATGTTTGCCTTTACAAACTGTAGGTCATCCTGCACAGAGGTGCTAAATACAGAATGAATTATTTCCAGGAGCTCGGTTTCCCTTTCCTGCACACACACGCAATCCCATACACTGGGCACCAATTTGGGTTATTCTCATTCCATTCCTCCTTTTCATATTTGTCTCACTGTAAAATAAATGCAACCAAATCCTCCAGAACCAGCCCTGTGGCTGATGGGCACTGCTGGGAGTTAGCACAGAGAACAGGAAAAATGAATTTATTTGGTGTAACTGCACTGGATGGGATCCTGTGAGGCCTAAATGCACTGAGTCACAAGGATATTTCTCTGGAAAAACATAAATAAAGAGGACAATCTGTGATATTTAGCCTGCCAAGGAGCTAAGGGGAAGAGGAATGACTTAGTTAATAACTAATTTTGGTTATTTCTGAATGTTCCAAAAACATGCCCAAAATTATTAAAAATTAAAGCATCCACAAGATGCTAAAACCATATGTTTCCAATATGCTGTGTCTGAAAACTTTTCCAAGCCTGGGTGCTTTTGAGTGGGTTAAAATTATGGAAGAAATTCATTCTCCATGAAGCAAAGGCCACTGAAATGGAAACAGGCCACCAGCAATGCTGGTTTTTCCAGACAGGTTTGGATGGGAGCAAAAATGGCTCAAATTTCTAAATTATCTAAATTACACCAGATGTTTCTGGACAGCCCTCACCCAATGAGCATGAACAACTCAAATTCAAAGAAAAAAATTCACTTTGAGAAACTTCACTGTCATTGGCTTGTTTTGGTGGCTTAATTATTAATGTGGTAAGTGCATGTGCATCCCTTATTTAAAACTTTGTTGGTTTTTTTTATTATTAAAGTGTGGCATCATCTTCATGCTGGAGATTTTGTCCTCCCCTCTCCTTTTTTATGAAGCTGTTCCTTAAATTATTCTGTCTTTCACCATCAGAGTGGAGGCAATAAAATATATCACAGAGGTCCTAACAGAAGCTCTTTTGCTCCACAAAAAAACCCCTTAATTACTGAGGTTTCTTTTCACATACAAAAAAATAAAATCAAAAATTCTTTATTTTATGAAGAGGAGGAGCAGAGAATCAAAAATCCCTTGATGTTGTCAGAGCTCAATCCCACTGAACAGACCCTACAGACTCCCCTAATTATTCACAAAACATTCGGAGCAGATGTCCACAAAATAAATTATCTGCTGTCTGCCAAAAACTACTCCTGGCAGGCAGCATAGCAGGTAAATAAGATGAGAGGTTGGGCACATGAATAAAACATGACGAGAAAAGCTCAGGGCGGTTTGTTCCTTGTAAATTCAGCAGCTCCAGTGGAAGGCAGGAGGGGCAGGAGGGGCAGGAGGGCCAGCACACGAGGAGGGGTTGGAGAAAAAGCTCTTAACAAGCATTTCCTTGTGTGAAAAGTCACAGAAAACACTTCAGGGCAGCACTCTGCAGCATCCACCACGGGACACGGAGAATCTGGACTCGCAGCCTGAGCCCTGGAGGTCCCGCGGGCCACCAACCTCGCATTCTTGTATTTAGCAAAAGTTGCTAAACTGTTCTGCTGGCAAGGACATGCTTATCTAATTTAGCCTTAGTTTGATAATCCGATGAAAAATTTCTAATTTCTTGCCCTTCCTACTAGGACTGTGCATTTCCTAATGAAAGCAGGATGCTCTGCAGTGTTAAACTCAGGGGGAAATCACCTCTACAACAAGGCTGAGCATTGCAATGAGTAAATCTGCACAGAAATGCTGTTCAGGAGGTAAAATTTAGGTTTTAAACCAGCCATGGTTTAACGTTTAACCAACTGGATGTTGTCTCATCCAGTTCTGAGATCATCTTTTGAGCGTGGTATCATTTCAGGTAGGTTCATATAGATCCATACCAAAGAAAATATAAAGTATTTGAGAGGAAGGGGCTTCCCAAAGACTTTGCATTGAGTTAAAGTTTGCTACTCTAATAGAAAAAATTATAGTGCCTTAGGAACAGGTATTGTCCTTCATCCATATCCAAAATTTTACTGTGCTGCACAAAATGTGCTGGTTTGCTGTTTCAAAGAGAAAGAGCCCATAAAGTGAGGCTGCTAAATGTAAACATCAAGAAATATGAATGAATCATTTTGCCTTCTGGTTGCCACAGAAGAGAGAGAGAGAGGAGAAGATGGGAGGGCAGAGTAATTTGGAAATTGTGATTAAAAGAAATATATGGGCAGGTAGGTAACTCCATAAATAATGGACCAGATTTATTCACAGTGGGTTCATTAAAAGCAGTGATAAATTAGCGCCAAGCAGAATTCTGCTTCTTTGCAGTGGTTGTGACCTATTCAGTGGAACCATTGTAGTTACTAATTCATACAGGATTACACATAATTGGGATGGCCAATTATTACAGCTGAGTTTCAGAAATGACAATGTTCCCTTTCCTTCAGGGATCTGTAATTTATTCCATTACCTTGAACCGGTGTTACGCAATCTGCCAAAATAAAATTTGCAAATGTTCTGCTAAATCCTGCTATCTTTGGTTCATACCCCGTGTGTGAGGGAAACACGTTGAGAGGATTAAAAATATGGGAAAGAATTTCCATTTTAATACATTTGACTTGTCCACCAAGAGACAATAGAAGGTTTTCAGCCTCAGCAAATCCACTTTAATATATGTAAAGAGTTCATAAAAAAATATTCTCTCCCATTGTTGTCATGAAAGCTATAGCTGGTCTGTGCTAGAAAGACCAGGATTAGTTTACCAAAGAAATCTGAAGGTTTATTTTGTTTTGCAGGGACAGCTTCCCTTACCATGTCTTATTCCACCCAAATACTCCTTTACCATATTAATCCAGGTGAAATCTTTTCTATAAACTGCCAGCAGAAGTATCAACACTTTCAAAAGTGTGGCATCTGCACTTTGAAATCTCCTGCCTAGAATTTGGCTGATGGCTCAGCTTTCCCCGTTTCGACTGAGAAGCTGCTGAGATATTAAGATAATTAGCGTTTGAAGAAAAAGATCTGTTCATCCAGAATCAATAAAGCGTTGCCAGGAGAAACCTGAAGCTCTCAGAATATTTCCTAGAAAAAAGGGTTTTCCAGGGAAGAACGGCTTGTTCACGTTTGATTTTTTTCTGATTGTTGCTGTCTCGTTGCTTTTGTTCGTGTGGCACTCAAGCCTGCTTCAAAGCAGGAATTCCCCTCAGGAAGATCCTCCAGCAGCAGAAAGTGGGAAAATGATTTGCTGGGATGTGCAGGATGTGTGAGAGGGATGGGATGAGACAGAGGAGTGTGAGCAGCACCTCAGCAACGAAATACGGGAGAGGAGCTGGGTGTGATGAGGAATTTGGGGGGGAATTGTGAGAGCTCTGGGGGTTTCCAGCTTGGTTACAGGGCAGGGGCGATGATGATGTGATGATGATGATGATGATTGATGATGATGATGATGATGATGATGATGATGATGTGATGATGATGATTGTTATAAATGCAGGACATGTTGTTGGCTCTCTGCAAACATTGGGATAAAATGCGACATGTATAATGGATATAGTATTTGTTAATAATGAAAGTTAGACTGAAGTGGTTTTTTTAGAAATAGTATGCTTAAACTTCTCGCTTAACGCTACAAGCTAATACAACAATTATCAACACTCACCGGCCGCAAAAAACCAAAACCAGCACCCAAATTAAAAAAAAAAAAAGAAAGAAAAATAAAACCACAAGCCAAAAAACATGCATGCTCTAAAAAAGCGGACCCAAGAAGTGGCCATGCTAAACAGTTCTCAGAAAACATTTAAATATACATGAAGACTATAAAGATACATAAAGACTATAAATATGCAACAAGTCGATGTGTTGTAAAGTGTATTTTAAAAAACTCTCCCAAAGCAGCCGTGTGCTCTTAGCAACCTGCCAAGCACCCGGCCGTTTTAACCCTGTTTATCTTTATGTTTATCTCCTATTGTCTTTTTATTAAACCTTTGAATTTTCCCAAAACAGCGAACTGTGTTTTTCACATGATGATGTGATGATGTGATGATGATGATGATGATGATGATGATGATGATGATGATGATGATGATGATTTGGCTTTTTCTTACAGCCTTTTGTGCCCGGATAACACTCTTGGGAACACGGTGTGGCCCTTGGGGTGTCCTCTGCACAGCCTGGACTTCAGTGATCTCCTGAGTCCCGTCCCACCCAGGATTTCTGTGATTTCTGTGATTTGCTTTCAGCGGAGCAGTGCAGACATTATTTTGTGGGTGTTCAGGTGATGTGAACTACAGAATGTGCATAAAAGTACATTTATACCTTTTTCCAGGGTTTGAGGGGGGATATCAATATCTCTACGATGTGACAGCATTATCTTCTGTTGCTGCAGTGAGCAGTTCATCACCAGCCTCTAAAAAAGGGGGATAAATTGGATTATTTCCTAGTCACTCCTGCAGAGTTTTCCCTGTGGGGTCAGCAAGCCTTTGGGCACACGAGTGACACGGGTACTGCTGTTTTAACCCTGTGTGCCTCCCCACAAAACCAAAATCCTGGCATGGTCAGCCCAAGGACAGGGCCTGTGCTGCTGCACATCCCACGCATTTGAACGGAGGGGCTTTTCCTTGGGCTGCCTCTGAATTCAGTCTGCAAGGCAATGAACTGGAACAAAGCCAGAGACATCCCTGAATGTCAGCAATGGGATCTTTGAAGTGATTCTGGATGCACAGCCAGCCAGACAAGTTCGGTCCCTCTTCAAAGTCATGATGCAAGCATTGTAATGCAGATTACATCGATTTGCTACCAGCGGCTGACAGCTCCAAGGAGTCTTTTCAAGATTCTCCACAGCACCCATGGAATAAAGAGCTCTCTGCACGAAAAGGAAGCTGTATTTTCATGCAGATGACAGCTTGAAAAAATGGTATCAATGTTATCATATATGTAAGGCAAAATTCAATTTCGTGTAGTGGGTTTTATGGCTGTGTCAGGGTTCAGCTTGCAGCACAAAGAGAACTTACATTTGGCACTTCTGGTCATGGTTTAATGGTAGTGCTGCGTTGATGGTTGGACTTGATGACCTGAAAGGTCCTTTCCAACCTGAATGATTCTCTGATTTTATGATTTAGGCACATAAGAAATGCTGCTGGCTCGAGCTTGACTGCTTGTTGATTATTTATTTTCTAATTAAAGTATTGCAGAGAGGCAGAAGAAATGCTAAGTTGCAATATCCCCACAGCAAGTTTGCTGTGGTTCTGAGCCCTCCTTGGCCAGGACCAGTGTGCAGGTGTTTGATGAATGAGAGCAGACAAGATTCTACAATAAATACCTGAAATACCAAAGCAATGACTACTGAAGCATAAAAGGAGTGCCGCACCAGGCCATAATTCAAAGCAGCATTCCATTTACAAATGGAATAAGAGTAATAGAAAAGATTAACTTTCATAGGGAATTACAGTTTGGCTGTGTGGAAGTGCCTGTTTTTATGAAGTGCAGTTTCTTACAGGCTTTATGCTGCTGCATCAAAGTTACCAGAAGGATTTGAGGCTGCAGCTCCTTTCAGTGATGCTCTGTCACTGTGTGTCAGTGCTCCCAGGACTGCTTCCCACTGGGACCAGCTTTTGGCAAAGCTCTCTGTGTGTATTTAAAGCCCAACCATAATCCAAGCACTGGAAACTGCAGCGTGTGCTCGATTTTTAAAAATTTGCATGTAAAGGCACCTGCAAGCCGTGGGGATTACACCTGAGCACTGACAGAGCTGTGTGCACAGATTTGCCGAGTGGGGGAATGTTCTCCAAAATCTGCTTCTGTATTGGGGAGCTGGAAGTGTTTTAGATTCATCCAATGCCATAAAATATACTCCTCATTATCCAAGCACAAAGGGATGCAATGTGCAATCCATGGCAGGGACACTTCCACTGTCCCAGCTGGTCCAAACCCCAATGTCCAAGAAGAAACTTCTGTTTTTGATGCATCTGCTTTTTTTTTTTTTTTTTTTTTTTTTTTTTTTTTTTTTTTTTTTTTTTTTTTTTTTTTTATGTAATTGCATATAAAGCTGATAATCGGGATTTGGCTAAACTCCACTGAAAAGAGTGAGCACAGAAAGGAAACTCCAGTGGACAACTGAGGGCTCTATTCCACATGGAAGATTTTCTTCAATGTTCATTTCTTGTTTGTAACAGGCATTCCCTTTTGTCCCCAAATAACTTGGGAGACAATCACTTCGTGAACAATTTTCAACTTTCTGAGTGACAAAGACATCAAAACAGGATTGGGTTCCCCAGCCTAATGGAATGAATTAATTATTTTTCTTTCTTTTTCTGCCATTTTGCTCCTCTGTAAATTATTCCATGTACTCCATTAAGCTCCATCCCACCTGTTTTTTCCAAATCCCTAGTTCTGAGCTGTTAAAACTTGGAATACTTTGGCCTCCAGATGTGCTACTGTGTGCTGAGCTCTTGCATGACTCCAAATCCAAACTGGAGGCCCTTAACATGATGGACCACCTCTAAAAATTCTAATTGAGCTACACACTGTAATAGATTGGGGGAAATGAGGTAAAACATTATCACTAACCTCCGTGCTAACTGCATTAAATCTCAGGGAATATTTAGAAAGGGAAGGGAGGATATTAGCAAAAAGATTTATCCAACAGTGAAGGGTTTTTTCCCCATTAACCAACTTCCAAGTTTCAAAGTTCTTGCAGTTTAATTGGAGATAGTGGAATTTAGGAGAGATAATTATAAACATGACTACACAGGCAATGTGCTGCTATTAAGCAGAAAATACAACAACTCTTTGTTTGGGGCTGGTAATTGAACCAACACAATGGGAGAAAATTCTAGTAAAATTAACTTTCATTGGAAAATGGGAAAACAATAATCAGGAAGTTTTGAACAAGCTGTCAAAGGCTTAATCTGAGTGCCATTGAGAGGGGCATAAATAAATGGAGCAAGAACAGAAAGACAACTAAAAACCAAGTGGCCTTATAGAAGGTTAGAGGTTGTTTTTCTCAAGGAAAAGAAAGAATTTAATGTCTGAAGTCAAAGTTAGACTCAATCAATACGTTCAGGGCTCTTGAGAAATTTTGAAAATAGTTTCCTACTTGTAGTGATTTAGGGCAGTCAGGCATATAAAAAGATTGAATCTGTTGTGAGAAATCAATGACCTCCCCCCAACACCCCCCCTCCAAGATTCCCACTGAAATGAAAACTTGCCAATTACAGTGGGAGTTTTGATAAGGCCAGCAGGAGAGGGCTGCTCCAGACTCGAAGAAAAGGCATATGAAATGTAATATCTGTTATTTTTTTGTGCCATTAGGATGTGAGACACAGGCCTGCTGAACATCTGAGCTCAGAGCTCCAGCAGATTAGGGCTGGTGATGCAAAGCAAACGGGCAGAGTTTACACCTGCCTGGGACAATCATTCTCCATCTCCCAGGGATGTTTGCACACTTTTGCTTCCCCCACCCAGCAGGTAACTGAGGTGCTCCTTCCTTGCAGCCTTTGGAACCTCCTGCCAGAGCTTCCTTTGGGTAAAATGTGACAAAAAAATTACAACAGCAGGTGAAATAACAGATAATGGGTGATTTCCCTTCACCTTTTAACACCAGGATCACTGGTTTCTTATTCTTTCACCACCATGGTCTGTCCTGTGCCATGTCCAGCACACAGGGCTCCCCTTTAATAGAGCAGATTCTCTTTCAACTGCAGAATAGGGCTGGTCTCATCCCTGGCATGAATTTCCTGAAGGTGTGCATTGGGTGGGAGATTTTCCAGTTTATTTTCACCTGAGAGGAGTCAGCTGTGCAATGGGAGAGCTTTCCAGGGTGGGAAGTGATGGATATAGGGGTGATGGGGGATTCAGTGTGCTGAGTGCAGAGGGGAGGTCCTGGCTTGCAGAGGGGTGCAAACATGGGATTCAGGTCCCCATAGCACCGCACTGCCCTTTTCCAACCCTCTCCCCTTTTCTGTACCCTTCTCCTTTCCAATTTAGACATCTCAGGTGGGGCAGCATCCTTCCTTGACTTGCTGCTGTGGCCACTCACCAAAATATCTCTCTGAGGGATCTGAAGAACAACCAAGGCTCTTGGGCACAAACTTCTCAAACCTCCACATAAGCACAGTTAGAGAGGATCCCCAAAAAAGTCATGATTGCCACAGCCTCCTGCAAGCACCCAGTGATTCCTCCCAAAGGCCAGGCCCATTCCCTCTTCTCTTGCCATCCAAGAGCAGTGTTTGAGGGAAAAGCCAAGCAGCTGTGCTCACAGGATCTCACAGAGATCCCTAAAAGCTGATAATCAGGTTTGACAGTCATGTCAAAATTGTTAACAATGGTCCTGGAGATAGGCCAGCAACCTCACACTCTGCTGCTGCTTCCCTGGCTGAGAGGAATTGCTGCATGAGTGCGAGGCTGAAAACCAAATTTGACATCAAGGGAATGTTTCATTGAGAGGATATATAAATACTGGATTGTATTGTTGCCAGATTACACAGCAGCCTCGAAGGGCAAAGTAATGAAAGCGAGGAGGCTGCAGTGACACCACATTAATATTTGGTATTTCTGCTCTCTGCACTCACAGTTATTATGTTGTTAAGGATTTAGGAAGCCGATGGAGAGCCTGGTGTGCAGGTTTGGCACAGGGTGCTGTGCTGGGATAGCCAGCAGTGATGGATTCACGTTGGCTGGTGGGACCTCACCCCACAAAAAGCTCTGCTCTTCTCTGCTCCTGATACACAGCACCGAGAAAAGTTTTCCAAAAAGTGTGATTTGGAGCTCCTTGTGCTCCCTCCCGCACAGTCATCTGTCCTGGTTAACATGCACCCAATAATGGACCTGCCAGAATAAATCACAGCAAATGATACTTTTCCATGTGGGTGTCACAAATTTCAGAGCTCAAGGTTCTGGGATTGTTTCAGGCCGACGGAGGGGACCAGCTCCTTGTGAAATTTGTTGACCCTCAGACAGCTATAACTCCTAGCAACCTTCACTGTGAAAGGAATCAAAATACAAATCAACACCATAAAAAGTGACACATGAGAAAGATGTCCTTTCTGCCTGTGTTTGCAATTTCTTCTCAATGGCTCTATTAGAAGTGGGATCAGCAAAGCCATGCAGATCTCTGCACGAGCTGTTAATGATTATAGACTGTTGTTTACCTTATCAGGGAATCTGTCAATAGGCCTGGTTAATGAGTTGGGTTTTTTTCTTGTCATGGGCATTTTATTTAACAGTTTATTAACTCCCGATCCAATTCACTAGAGGTCTTGGCAGAATTCTAGAAGATATATTATGCATATACCCCTGCTTTCTTCTCTGTTTAGACAATTTCTGGTCCAGAATTATTACATCAATTTCCCAGCACTGCAGATACAATTCTGACCACTCCAATTATCTGCTCCACTCTACAGCAGCCGTAACTTCGAGCCATCATAAAGAAGTTTATTAATTCAGCTCCAGCTGAGTGCCAACCATTCCACTGCAGTGCAACAGGAAGCGACCTGCCTGGGAAAGAAACCTCGCCCTGATCATCTCTTGGATCTTCTGAAAGGATTTCATAAAATTTGCAAGGATGAATGATGGCTCCAGAATCTGCATGGAAGCTTCCCTAAATCCCTGGGGAAGGGAAGGGAAGGGAAGGGAAGGGAAGGGAAGGGAAGGGAAGGGAAGGGAAGGGAAGGGAAGGGAAGGGAAGGGAAGGGAAGGGAAGGGAAGGGAAGGGAAGGGAAGGGAAGGGAAGGGAAGGCTCCTCAAGTGGATAAAACTGCTTTCCCACCCAGGAAAGCAAGGAGGGAGGGAGGGACAGCTCTCCTAGGGCTGTCAGCCAGGCTGTAACTCCTGGTTGTGTGTGACCTCCTGCATGATCCTCACTCTGCATCCTTCACGTGACAGGAAAATTCCCAGGGATTTCCTCAGCCGGAAGAGATTGGTCTGGGATGCAAAGGGATTGCTTTGCCTGCAGCAAGAATGCCGTTTCTCAATGATAGGAATAGATTCTGTACTTCCCAAGGTACTGAAGCAAAACAAAATTCCCTGAGCTCATGGCAAGTGCAGCTGCTGCAGCAAACCCAGCCACTGAGGCTGAGCACGTTTTGCAGGTGAGGCTCTGCTGTCTCTTTGAAAATGTGAGTTGTCATGGGCATTATGGTACAATTCCAGCCATCTCCTGTCTCTTGAATTGCTGCTGGTCAAATGCCCATAACCCCAAACTCAGAATTACAGAAAACAGCTGCCAGAACTGGCAGCCTAAAATACCATCAGTCCATCAGCCAAGGGTAAATGCCAAGGAAAAGCAGGGCCAGGCAGGAGCAGCACAGCCAGGACAGAGCTTTGGGATCTCTGTGCCTGCTGAACACACCCAGGCAGGGTGCAGAGCCCAGTACAGGGAACTGGGAATAACTGGGAGCAGCTCTGCTTTCCTTGGCTGCTTTGAGGAGTCACACACGAACCCCTGGCAGTGGAACACAGGACCAAAATCTCTGATTAGATTTTATGCTGAATGGGAGGAAGGAAAAAAAAAAAGGCAATTCCTGTGCTCCCAAAAGAGCCAAAAGTGACCTTGCAGAGCATGGCCACTGCCCAGGGTGAAGGGCACACTCCATTTCACAGCAATATCAAATGTTTGGCAGTCTGGTCTTTTCCTGGACTGAGAGCGAGCTGCTGCACTTCATGGATGGTTACTAGTGCAGATGTCTGGGGTTATGAAAGAGCAAAGACAGATTCCTGATCTTTAGGCAAGGCAAAATGGAGACTGGAGGAAAAGAGAGCTTTGCTCAGGTGTAATAAGGAACAAATGTGGAGCAACTGTTTGAAAATTGCTTTGAAGCCACTTAAGTCAACGAGAGGTTTGATTTCCCACTCATTCCAGTCAGCTTTTAATCAGGCCAATAAAGGGGAGACAGAAACAGACTGGTGGAAATTAGAGAGGTGTAATCAAAACACGTGTATCCATTTGGAAATGGGACATAAAATGGACTTTTCCCTTTATACCATATTTAATGCTCGTGTTTCTGAAGATATTTATTTAGAAAAACAATCAGATTCTCGTTGGCAGACAACATAATAATCTAATAAGTTTTGTAGACTTATATGGTAGGTATAAAAGACACCAACTATAAATTAGGGTTCA
This sequence comes from Sialia sialis, assembly GCA_009812075.1. NCBI lineage: Eukaryota > Metazoa > Chordata > Aves > Passeriformes > Turdidae > Sialia > Sialia sialis. The sequence continues at coordinate 17,740,769 of VRYO01000638.1, read as the reverse complement.
AAAGGTGAGACAGAAACAGAATATTAAATAACAGCACCTTTCCCTAAGTTGAGTTAAATGTTCCAGCAAAATTTATTGCCAATCTGGCTACAACATCTGCAGAACTAAAGGAATTGTTAGAGAAAAATGAAACTTGTCTTTCTGCCAAAGTTTGGAGAGGCTTAAACAGAAATTAATATCCATAAGAAATCCTGGAACATTTTTGAAAAATTATCTGCCTGGCAATTCCCACTGCTTTTCAGAGAAATAAAAGCATTTTAGAAAGCATCTTTCACTGTGCAGCACAAACTTGCTCCACAGAAATGATGGCGCTTTGATACAACTGCTTTCAAATGTCGTCCCTGCGGTAAGGTAAATTTATGCTAATCACTCTTATTTCCATCAACACAAATCTGATGCATTCTCTGCAGAAACAGACACTTGTATCCTCACAGAACGTGGCACTGTTGGATGTGAGGGATGGCATGACAATGCGGGAGCCCATCTATGAGCAGGTTCAAGGTAACACTTGAGGACAGGGCTCTGTCTTGGGTTCCAGTACAGGATGTGATCAAAGG
>VRYO01000638.1:17710668-17739564 GCA_009812075.1 Sialia sialis | reverse complement strand
CTGAGATTTGGAACACCAGAGTAGCCTTTTTTCCCCTGGACTCCAGAGGAAAACTGGATTTCTCGACATCGTCACTGGATCTTCAGAGGGAAACTGCCCCTTGTCCAGGAGCACTGCTCCAACTGAAGCACATCTGTCACTGCAGGAGGATGCAGCCACCATTGAATGGCACTGCTGCCAACACCCTGACTGACTGACGGCTGTCAGCTTGGATTCTGACTCTGTCAGGGTTTGGGGTTTGTTCTTTGTAGTACTGTATTTCTATTTTAATTTCCCTAGTAAAGAACTGTTATTCCTAATTCCCATATCTTTGCCTGAGAGCCCCTTAATTTCAGAATTATAATAATTTGGAGGGAGGGGGTTTACATTCTCCATTTGAAAGAGAGGCTCCTGCCTTTCTTAGCAAACAACTGTCCTCCAAACTAGGACAGCTCTCCTCTGGGTCATAAATCCTCTCTCTTCTGTGTGTGCTGGTGGAGAGCTACCAGAGCAGCTGAGATGGGCTGCAAAGGCCTAAAAACTGATCGAAACTCACTCATTTTTCCCTATAAAATATCCAGCTGTTACAGTTAAACATGCTAATGGCCCTTCCTTTCAAATTTTGGAATCCTCCAGTTCCTTTTAATTGCTAGATTGTAAGAGATTAATGGCACCAAGAATTCAGTCACTTGATGACATGATGCCTCTCTTTATATCCCTGAAATCTGATGCCTGCAGCCTCTATTTGTGATAATAGACCACGGAAAGGAAGATGATCTATACTGTTACATGTTCAAATCTGAATTCTCTCTCCTCTCAGGGCACCTCTCAGAGAGCTGGGCTCTCTGGGCTGTTCCTCATTATTGCTGAGGGAGATGCCCAAATTCCTGGCTCGGGATGCTTTGCCAGCACTGCCTGCACTGTTGGAAAACCTGGGTTTAAAATGGCAAGGCCAGAGAAGAACATCAGTTACAGCAGAGAAACCTTTGGTGCAAACTGAGATCCCAGTGCTGGAAAGGGTGGAAATACTGAATTCATCACCTATAAAAATCAATTTTGATTAACCAGGAGTTCGTGGAGGACCAGAAAGCTGGATTAAATCAGCTCATTGATGGCAAAGGAGCAGCATTTGGGTAGCACAAACTTCCCCAACACACAGAGCATTCTTCACTCCTGTCCAACCAAACTGGGAGAAATTCTTTCACAGCACTTAAGGATCGTCAGGACTGCGAACAATGATTTCTGCTTTGGTTGTTATGACACCTTCTGGCTGTGGATTTCAGATAATTACAGTAATTACTTTATCTACAGCATCTTTAGCTCTGGTAAAGGCACCACCATCCCATTATTCATTATCACTTTGCACAGGCCAAGTTTGAGTTCCCCTGTGCCCACCAGGATCAACAATTTGGATTTTTCTTCCCAGCAGAGCATCAGGGATAGATCCAAGGTGCTTCTTGATTCTGAGATTTCAAACTTGCACGGCCCTCCTGTGTAAATAAGTCCCTCATGCATATTTGATTGCTGCCTTGGGTGGCAATATCCCTGCCTTTAATGTATGTGCACATTGTGCAGTTGCTGTGGGAACTGTAACTTTGAGGTTTCACAATTTAAAAAACAAAACAGAAAGAATGTATTTATAGCCTTTATTTATTTGGCTTAGGAATCAACATGTTAATATTGATGCAATGGAAGAAGAAAGGAAAACAAACTTCTAAACAGAAAGCACAACATCAAACACTGATCTGTTTGTTTTTCTCTTCTGCAAAGTTCCCATAACAGCAAAATCGCAGCAGCAGAAAGGGAAAGAATTGTAAAGCAATTCAAAAGAGGAAAGCAAGCTGCAGAGAGGTGAGCAGCTGAATTCAGCTCTTAGAGATGAAGTTTTACAGTCACTGTGCCTGAAGATGCTGTGACACAGCTCAGGATTTGCCATCTCCAGCAGCCTGGCAGCTCAGCCAGGTGAGTGCTCAGGTGATCCCAGCCCTGCTTTCCAAAATCACCCCTGAGCTCTTCGTGCTCACAGCACGGGGATCTGGGTTTGCTTGTAGGGTTGGGCTGTTCTGAGCTCCCTGGAGGGGTCAGCCCTGCCCTCACTGACCATGGATAGCTGCTGTGCTGGTTCAGCAGCACCACAGGGTGAGCTCAAATCACAGCCATGCTATGAAGGAAATGGAAAAATCCCCTCCCAGGGGCCCTGTGGGGTGGGTCTGTTCTCTCCGAGTCTGGGACTGAGAGATGTGAAGCACTGTGGTTAATCTATTGCACCAGGGAATTTCAGGGAAGGATTCAGCTCTGGATCCCTCTCTATCCAGATCTCCACTTCAGCACTTCCCTCTCAGATGTCCTTCACCATGGGAGTTACGGCCACAGGAAATGCCTGATTTCAACAAAATGTGGCAGGAAGGGGAAATCCTGCCAGTCTTGTTTCACAGGGGGATTGTGGCAGACAGGAGCTGCGCAGAGGGTGGGGAAGCAGCTCTGGTGTGTGCATGAAGTAGAATGAGTATCTATGGTTGACCCACATCAAGACCCATCAAGCCCTGGGCACCCTGGCTAATTGTTGTAACCAATTAATGAGTTGGAGCTCACTCAGTGAAGCCCAAGCTGCCCCATGCAGCTCATGGCAGGAGCAAGGAATGAACTTGTCTCCACAGCTGCCTGATGATCAAAAGTTTGGTTACCAGGTTCAGGAGTGGAGATGATCATGGCAAAAGAATTGGTTTTCTTCTCTGAGATATCCTGTGATACATAAACAAAAATTCTGCTTTCCACTGATTCAGCAAAGTCACAAAGTAGATTCCTAACTTAGAATATTAAGGGATTTTTTTTGTCCAGAAGAAGGCTCTGCTATAAAGCTAAATAAGTTTGAAATGCTTGGAAGTTCAAAGCAGCAGTCATGCCTGAGACACGACACAGATCAGCACAGAGAAGTTGGCAGAAGGAATTGTATTGTGACACAAGCCTGTCCTCTTCTTTCCTGTGATTACAGCTCATTTGGGCACTGTAGCTTTCTCTGGCAATGAAGCCCTTAATAGCAGCCTGAGATTTCTGAAGGCTGACCCTGTGCAATTTGTACCCACCTCATCTCCAGAGGCAGGTCCTTGTGAATAAAGCCACTTAGAGGGGACATTATAACTTAATTCTGTGATTTATGATTTGGCTTCTGCTGGTAAACAAACTCCTTCCACTGCAGGGGGACAATGCTGGAGCCAAAGAAAGGGGCAGGAGCACACTGGCCCCTTCATCTGCTGATTATTAAGTTTTCTGGGATGTACAGTAATTTCACGATTATAAGAATTATAAGAATCCAGCCTACCCCAGTAGTGCGGCTAATCATCAGGTGCGGCTTATTTATGGACAAATCCCAGCGAAATGCCAACCTGGAAGTGAGAGCCGGCCGGGGAGGGCGCCTGGGGCTGCCTTTAAAGGCTTGGCTGGTCTATGAAAACTGTTTGCAACTTGAGCACCTGACACCAAACTCCGCGCTGGTGCCATTCTGTTACTAACTTGTTACTTTGTCACACATGGATCCTCGCTTAAAAAAAAAAAAAAGGTGTGGCTTATATTCAGGTGTGGCTTATATATGGACAAATCTACCCAGCTACCCCGACATGCGGCTTATAATCAGGTGCGGCTTATAATTGTGAATTTACTGTAATTATTTTTTTTCCCTTCTCTGATCTGTGTGGTCTGGTATCTATTTAATCTGCAGCCCATAACTGCATTGTACAAAAGGTGAAAAACGAGGGATGTGATGGGTTGCTATAGGCTGGAGGAGAAGTGTGGAGCTCAGGCTGCTCCCCACAGCTGTGGCAGACACGAGCATTATTGCTGAATGGATTTCATATCATGGCACAAATGGGTCTATTAGGATTGCAATTAGCATCCCTGACTAATCCTGCCCCTGCTGGGAAGTGGCAGCACGCGAGTTCCTCACCAAAGGGGACGGTTTTGTTTCTCTGTTTTTCCATTTAATGCCAGTTGACAACTGCAGCAGAGGGGGATGGGACAGAAAAATCAAGATTTGTTTTAAGTGGGAGGTGAAGGGTTGATTAGAAGGGTTTCAGCAGAGGATGAGGTTTTGATTCTCCTGTATTACATGAAATTCTAAATTCGAATTCACATTGTGCATCGACTCCTACAGATTTTCTTTAAAATGAATGAAGCTCCAAAGCCGCTCTGAACTTCATAAAGGACTTTGTCACACAGCTTTTTTCTCATGGTGTCTGACAGCACAGCTCTTAAAAGTCTCATAAAAAAAGAAATTATTTTTAACTGTGTAAACACACCCTCCCCACCATCATACTCTTCTATGGCAAAGCCTTTTTATACTCTCTTAACAGTGTAAACAGATTTTTTATTTTAAAAAATAGTATCTGTAAGCAATTAATGTGCTCAGATTTAATGATGAAATTAATCCAGTCCTCAAATGTGACTAAAACATAATTTAAAAAACAAAAACCAAAAAACCCACAGACCAAACAAGAAAAAAAAAAAAGTTGATTTGGACACTGTGTTTTAGTACAATATCCAGAAACCAGGGATTTCTTTCTCTTTTTTCGTGATATTCTTTATGCCAGTAGAGGGCACAACTGTTTAAATCACATTTATTTCACACACAGTGGGCCATAATAGAAGCAATTTAAAAATTCATAGAAAAAAAAACCCAATTCATTTCCAATAATGAAAATTTTGTGGCATTTTCCTGTATTATCCAGGAACTTCAAACAGCAAAAATCATGTTATTTAAATGATTTTGCATTCCACAACTGCGAGAGTGTTTAAGTTTCTGTCGAGTTCACCATCAGAAAGCAAATTTTTGGGCAATGGGATTAAGAGAATGAAAGATAATGAGATTGAAGTGCATGAATAGAATAAAACCAGTGTCAATTTATACCCAAACCCTCATTAATTTGCTGCTTTTAAATAATAGGAGTTGGAAGGTTTGTGACTTTTTAATCACATTTTATAGAAAAACTTGGTAAACTTTCTGTAGAAATCACCTCTGCAATGGGAAACAAAATCTTGGGGTAATTTTTCATTGTATTATTGCACCTGACATCCATGTAAAGGGAATTAGAGAGGCTTGGGATAAACCACGGGCTTGGAAATGACAAACCAGCAGTTCTACTTTTCATGCCCAGCTTAGGATCCTTTCATTCCAGAGTTTATTTCTGGAAAGGCTTTGAAAATATCCTCAAGTCAATAGATTAATAGCTTACCTGGAATTGTAAAGGAAAAATTAATTAACAGAAAGACCATCCGGTGGGACAAAGTTTAGCAAAGCACAGAAAAAACAGTAACTTGTTTTCTTCCACTTTCCTGGCCAACAACTCGAAATTTTTGGAGCCAGCTCCGTGCAGGGTTTCAGCGAGTGGAAAACCTGATATTGGATTGATTCTAATGCTGAAATTAGAGATGTTATCTCCCAGCCAACCGGCACTCTGCTGTCAAGGAAAGTTTGACAGAATCATTGCAGAAGATGGAAAATTGCCAACAGTGGATGGAATTGGTGTTTGGGAGATGGGCACGAGAAGGAATCAACAGCAGGGACTGGGAAAATTATATATTGTCCATTTGGGTTATCTTAGAATATTCTTCTTATTTTAACATTCTCCAAGTGTTTCAAAGTCTGCTTTAAGGTTCACCAGTGCCCTCACACTGAGCTGCAGGAACATTCTGGCTGGAGGTCACTGACTTGCTGTTTTCCTTATTTTTCCTGCTCAAAGACATTTGCACAGGGTCATTTGTATTCATTACTGATGCAGAGTTTTCCCATCGGGATATTTATAGATCTCAAAATTATTAATATTTGATTTAGAGGAGTTTTCTTAGGCTGGGCAGGAATTAAGGCGTGTATTTTCATGGAGACAAATGAAAATAGTGGCTGAAATACTTGACTAAATCCAAGCTCCTGGGGCCCTTTTTTGCCTTGTTTATCTCTCAGGTAGGCTGGTTTTCATTTTGTTTCTTTCCAGGTCACTGTTATTTATGCTCCTTGTTTTATCTGGCTGCATCTGATCCTGCTGGCAAAGGATTAAATGCATTTACCTTTTCTTCCCCTCAGACATGTTTGGGATGCCTGAGCTAACTCATGAATGAAACTGCATAATGCTGAAGCCTGAACTGACTTTATTATATTAGCATTTAAACTGTCAGATGATTTTCAAAGTTCTGCAGAATTACTGCTTGGCTGCATGGAAGGTGCAGGGATGAAGACAATTCCTGATGCTTGGCTGCCATGAATTCCCAGCTAGGAGGGAAAGCCTTGGAAAAGACCAAAATCCTGCACCACATTTGCAATCAAATATTGTCAAATATTACATAAATCACTTTAAAAATACGAGCTAAGCCCTTTGGAGTAGAATGAAAAATCCCTATGGAGCTAAGAAGGGAAGGAGGAAGAGCTGCTGCTTCCTCCTCTCCTCCTTGGCATGGCAGCGCCAATGATCACATTTTTGGGCATTTTCAGGATGATTTCTTTGCTGGTCAAATATTTACCAACCACATTTTACTGTCAGTGGCTGCCTATGCTTTGGTTTCTGTTTTTACCTCCCGAACAGCAAATTCAAAATAATATTTTTATTCATTTATCCTCCGTTGGTCCACTTCCTCAAAAGTCAGTTTGAGCCCAGGAGAAGAGTAATTTCTCCTCCAGAGAGAGCTCCTCAACACTCTGAACAAAATATCTCCTTTCTTTAATAAACTGAGCTTTTGGTGGAATTAAAACCTCTCCTTTAGAAATTGTTCCATATTTAGCAAACTTGAATAGTACATCAGGCAATTTGTTGGAACAAAGGACGGCAGGGGTGATGGGAATAGAATTTGGTGTTTAATTGGATTTGATTAGGAAAGTTACACAGCCCATCATTCAGCTTCCAGGACAGCCATAAAATGTCTTTGCCTTGCGCTGGATTGCTGGCCAGGCCTCCAGGCATCAGGCTGCTTCCTGCTGAACACTTCAGCTCAAGGTTGCCAGTTAATGGGCAATGATAAGAACTGATCCCTTGCATGTTAATGGATGTGACAAAATCAGGCAGAAGTACTGCAAAAATAACTTGGAATATAGGGGAGTGATCGTATTTTAATGCCTGGTAGCTGCAGCTGTTCAAATTACTGTAATGCTATTAAAATGAGCAGCTATTAATACACAAATATTTCAACAACACACAAAAACCAACCCTGAAATAATGACAAAACTAAAATTGCCTGTTTGTTGGAATTAGCCTTCAATCACTTCTTTCTGATGGGTAAAAGGCTGCACATCTGACAGCACCACCTTCCTTGCTCTCCTTCCCCGAGTTCATAGATTGCTTTAATGCCTCCATCTACCTAGATGTGAAATCATTCCTCTATTTTAATTTTCTTTCTCTGTGATTTCAAGATACTGTATATCAGTTTGCACTCACTGGGCACTTACTTAACCTGCCTATTATAATTTTCTTTCTGTGTGATGCTCTCCAGCACAATTGCACATAATCCACTTTCTTTGATGGATTTTGGAGCAGTCACGGTGGCCTGCTGCAGGTCCTGCCTGCATTAAGGACATTTGCATCCCCAGAACAGCACTGGGGTTATGACAGAGGTGTAAACCCTTAAATGCACACTCTGCCAGGGCAAAGTGAGGCCTCCAGTGCTACACTTTCATCCAGCCACAGAATTAATTTCCTTAATACAGACAGGGCTTCTCATTAAGCCTCCCCCTTCTGGCCCTTCCCTCCTGCTGCTCCCAACACCACTTGCACTCTCCATTTATTAGCACGAGCAGCAGCTCCTGGAGGCAATGAAATAGGAATTTTAAGATGTTCGGTGATTTAATCAATTGGGTTCAATGCCAAAAGTGTTACCATCGAATTCAGTGAAATTGACCCAGAGCTGTGCTGGCTGCTTCTGAGAACAGAATTACAGGAATTTCACAACTATAAGGCACACTGGACTATAAGGTGCCCTTTTTATTTTGCAGCGAGGATCCGCACACAACAAAGTAACGAATTAGTAACGGAATGGCGTGATCGCGGGGTTTACTGGCAGCTGCTCAATTTACAAACATTTTTCACGGATTGGCGCAGCTTTTAAACGCAGCTCCAGGCGCCCTCCCCATACCGTGGGCCCCGGCACTCCCACCCGCCCCCGGCGCTCACGGCTCGCACTTCCAGGTTGGCAAATTTCCAAACTTTGTCCATGTATAATGTGCACTTCTGGGTTTCGATCAAAATTTTAGTCAAAAGGGTGTGCCTTATAGTCATGAAATTACTGCATTTTAAGGTAACACCTCCCAGCCCTGTGGAGAGCAGGATTATCCAAAGCAGGGACAAAATCCAGCACGAGAAGCATGGCTGATGTTGGGGTCAGTGCTGCTGACCATGGACCAGGCAAGGCAGTGAATGCAGCATCCCGTGGCACCACCATGCCAAGGGATCTCCCCTTGGCTTGTGACACAGATATTCCAAAAAAACCCAAAAACCCAGGTTTTACAGCTGACCTTGATCTTGAAAGAAATGACCAACCTCTGTGCCTGCAGATCAAGGCCTCAGATTAGTTGGTATCAATGTCAGCTCAAGGAGGGAAGCGTCACTTAAAAATTAGAAAGATTAAACTGACATTAAGCACTTCTCTTTAAATAAGAATCACATAAGTACAACTGGAAAGAGTCGATTTTCTACTCATTTAACTGCATCCAAAGCTTCCTGTATTTTGTCCATGTATCTTTGCCACTGACACTATTATGCCTGAAAGTGTGATTGGAAAATGTGGATTGCCTTTACACCTAGAAGGACTGAAAACTAAAATTTCAACAGGTTTTAAATTTACTTTTAATGTTCTACTTTCTAGTCTCTGTTTCAGTTAATTGAAACTGATAGTGATTGTCAATGGTAAGATCAGACTAATGAGCTCCATTGGAAAGATCCCACTTTGGCAAGGTCCTAGAGATGCTTTTTGAGGTGAGTTTCCACTAGTCAATGCTAAGAGAAACCCTTCTAAAACTAAAGCAGCTGGTAGAAAAGCACTGATTGATTTTTTTTTTTTTTTTTTTTCTGGAGGAATTTATGGTGTATCTGAATCTGCTTGTTACTGGTGGCTAAATTTCCATCTAAAATTTGAAAAACAAGGTTTGTCAGAGCAGGACACAAAAGTTATATGGGCAATCCACATGGTGAAAACATGAAGAAATTGCTTGGAAGTGGACACAGCAACTAAAGCAGAGAACAGTGAGAGGGTGAAGTTATTAGGAGCAAGAAATCATTTGATACTTTAGGTCTACACCAGCTGCCATCAGGATGGACAGGGTTAAGCCAGGTCTTCAAAACAAATTATTAATTGGGAAGTTTAAATATGATCTTCATGTACCTGCTTACACCTGTGCAGGGCTTTTTTCCCACTTTGATTCTTAGGAAGCATTAATTAGACAACACTAGAGTCAAAGCATTGCTGTTCTTCACATGTAATTTCAGAGAGCTGTCGACAGTGATGTCTGAATGACAAGTGGGAATGAAAAAAAACAAACCATCATTAGCTGGAAGGAGTGAGGCTGGCAGTTCAGTTGTTATCACTGAACATGAATTTTGCAGTGGGTTCAGAAGCCCCAGGTGGCCAAAGGGCAGCACAGGCTCAGGGGCTGTGTGAAAACCTTCCAGGAAACCTCAGAGAATTCAGTGTCTGCAAATTGCTCCCCTTCAGTAAGGGTACAGTGATACTGCAGCTTTGCTGTGTTTTCTGAAATGAATACAGGAAAAGCACTTACAGAACCACTATTTCTGCATGCCTGGGTTGCTGGAAAATAAGTGAGGGGAAGAGTGAGTTTTGTCCTTTTTAACTTGTCATCCTAAAGATTAGAGTCATCTTTTCAACCTCACAAAGTGCCTCTCTGACAAACTTAAAATAAAAGCATCTTCTATGTGGCCTAACTTGATACCTATGATAGGAATTTGAAGTCCTTAACTGAAATTGAAAAAATACATTAGTTGTCCAAAGGAGTCCAAGGATGGGGCTGGGCTGGGGGTGACAAAGGTGACAGGCAAGACAAGCTGCAGGATGCATTTTCAAAATTTGAACAGCCCCTGTGGTTGGTCAAGCATAAAAATACAGGCTATCCTTCTCACGCCGGCCTTGCAGAGCTAAAGCTGATATTTCCATGTGCAGGGCTGTGCCACAGGTCCCTGACCTTGTCAGCTCTCATAAGACTCGTGAGGGTGTTGTGAATATGTGACCAGCAGAGCTCTGAGGAAGCCAAACCTGCTTTTGGGGTTTGATCCTGCCCTGTGCTCTGTTCACAGCCACTGTGCTCTACCTGAGCTGGAGCTTGCTGGGGAGATAAGGCTTGAGCCCAGTCCTAGCTAAGGCTTTGTGCAATAATAAATAAAAGTTTATCTTCCAGGCAAAAGCCCACAGTGGAGTTTCAGAGATGTGGAGTTATCAGAGAGGCTGAGATCACCTTCCTGCTCCGTGCCAGGGCTGAGCTGGACCTTGCTGGTGCAAACCTCAGTGCCCAGCTCATGGGAACTCATTAAATCCCTGTAATTCTATTATCTCTACGAGCCCTATTTGATCACACTCTACCAATTAAAAATGCATCTTGTTTTCCTGAGATCATTTATTTTTTGACATCCCTTCCTCAGACCAGCGCCACTTTTCATTAAAGAAGTGGCTGTGCTTCTGTGCTGGACATTTCTTAATTATAGACCTGCACGTGCATGGAAAAGTAAAAACTCTCTTCAGGTCAGGGCTCCTACACCAAGTCTGGGTCAACAGATGCTATGTCAAGTCTCTACCATCTCCAGAGGAGATGTCATTGTTTCTTAGCCAGCACATTTCAATAATTCATGACCCTACTGGACAGAAAGGGAAACGGAGGTGGCAGTGACTTAAATCTTACTTGCTGAAGAAGCAAATTGTTTTCCTCACGTCCTTCTTCCTTATGCCATGGCAGCAAAGCATCACCACCCTGTCCAGAGCTCCTCTGTACCAAAGGACAGCCAGCAAGTCCTTTCTCCCTTCTGGGAAGGCCCCAGCACAGGAGGGAGCTGGAGCTGCTGCACAGAGCCCAGAGGAGGCTCCAGGATGAGCAGAGGATGGAGCAGCTCTGCTGGGAGGAAAGGCTGGCACAGCTGGGATTGTTCACCTGCACAGGAGAAGCTTTGGGCTGAGCTCAGGGTGGCCTGGAAAGGGACACAGGAAAGATGGAGAGAGAGAATTGAGAAGGGATGGAGGGGCAGGACACAGGGAATGGCTTCAAACTGACAGAGGGTGGGTTTAGATGGGATTTTGGGCAGGAATTGTTCCCTGGGAGGGTGGGCAGGGCTGGCACAGCTGTGGCTGTCCTTGGATCCCTGGAATTCCCAAGGCCAGCTTGGACAGTGAGGTAGGAGCCCCCTGGGACAGTGGGAGGTGTCCCTGCCATGGATGGGGTGGGGCTGGATGGACTCTAAGATCCCTTCCCACCCAAAACATTCCGTGGTGCTATGATTGACTCATCACCCCTGGCAAAATCTGGCTTCAACCGAGGCACAGGGAGCTAATGCACTTTATTATAACACATTCACTGTGCTTTGGGATGCTGAAAGATTAATACAGGTTTCAGGAAATTTAGTACTACCTGCTACAGGGGAAAAAAAAAATAAAAAATATAAAGGAATTCTGCTCCGTAATTACACCACACAGCTTTAACACTGTGATCAGCCGGAGCCAGATCCAATAAAACCTTCATCCAGCCACCTACTGAACCTGGCTCTTTCTCTGGGCTGGCAGCCCAGAAGAGAGATGGAGTTTTTATTTAAACCATAACACTCAACTTTCCGCACACAGCAGCGCATCCACCCTGCGAGCGGAGCATCCCTGGTGGGCAGGGCTGTGTCCAGAGGGGCTGGACAGGGCTGGGCAGGGTTTTACCAGGCTGTACAGGGCTGTGTCCAGAGGGGCTGGACAGGGCTGGGCAGGGTTTTACCAGGCTGTACAGGGCTGAGTCCAGAGGGGCTGTACCGGGCTGGGCAGGGCTGTACAGGGCTGGGCAGGGCTCTACAGGGCTGGGCAGGGCTGTACAGAGCTGGGCAGGGCTGTACCGGGCTGTGCCGGGCTGAGTCCAGAGGGGCTGTACCGGGCTGGGCAGGGTTGTGCCGGGCTGGGCAGAGCTGTACAGAGCTGGGCAGGGCTGGGCAGGGCTGTACAGCCCCGCAGCCGTGAGCAGCGGTGGGCGGGAGATCTCGCCGAGCCCGCCCCGCCGCCGGGAGCGCGGCCAGCGCCGCTCCAGAAGAGGCGCCGGGAGCCGCAGGATTTACAGCGCCGGCTCCGCGGGGAACGGCAGCGCTGCGGCGGCTGGAACGGCGCGGCTGCAGGTGGGCAACTTCGGGGAACAAAGTTGGGCAGCGGCTGAGAGGAGAGCGCCGAGAACCCCGCGTCCCTCGGGGGGATGGAGCGGGGGAGCGGGGCTGGGACACCGGGGACACGGAGGATGGAACCGAGCTGGGCACTGGGGACACGGAGGATGGAACCGGGCTGAGCAGGGGGACACGGAGGATGGAGCGGGGCAGCCGGGCTGGGCAGCGGGAGGGTCGCTGCCGGGCTCGGGGATGCGGCGCCGGTCCGTGTCGCTGCCCGTCGGGGTGATGCTCGCTGGTGGCATTTGCTGTGTCCCCAGTCTCCCTGTCCGGGAGCTCTGCCCGTGGCTGCCCCGAGCGCTGGGGATGCGCCCGGGTCCGGCGGTGCCGGAGCTGCTGCGATCTGAGCGTTTGCACGGGGTTCGGGCATTTCCCCCCCTCTAGAATTGTTCTGAGTCTGGAGTTGCTCAAGTTCCAAAGCTGGGCGGCTCTGGCTCTGATTTTAATGAACTGCTGATGGTGTGAGAAGCGGGAAGGCGCGTTCGGAGCTCGCCCCAGCTCCGGTGCCGGTGGCGATCCGGAGTGTTGGTTATCCAACCCCGCAGCTCGCCAGCGAGCGCTCCTGCAAAAGCTTTACCCTTCTCCTCTCCAATGAGAATTTGGCTCTTTCTGCACGTCCCTCGGCTTTGCTCGAGTCCTGGCGATCGCGGAACTTTGCCGTGAGCCGGGGCAGAGCCGGGCGAGCTGGCCACCAAGTGCCGGCGGTGGCTCGGTGGCTCGCTGGTTCGGTGGCTCGCTGGCTCGGTGCTCGGCACCGCCGCCGCTTCTCTCCCCGCAGCAGCCTCAGCAGCTCTGCTGCTCCTTCTCACCCTCCTCTGCCTCCTCTCTTGCAACTTCATGGTTCCTACCATGGGTGCGAGCTGCCGGTGTCCCCATCACCGTGATGTGTCACCTGCGTGCCAATCCAGCCTGGTGCCCGTGATGAACCCAAATCCGAGCGTCGTTTTGGTGGAGAGGGAGATCAGCCCGTTCCTCCTGATGGGGATCGTTCCAGCAATAGCCTTGGGTGGGAACTGGGTGTTCAGCATAACCTTAGTGGTGCCATTGACACGCACAGAATCGATACTGATGTATCAATACTGATGGCTGTCCTCATCCTGGGCGTTTTACACATCTCAGTGTTTTTATTGCGAGTGCAAAGATCAAAACCAAGACCTTAAGAAGGACAAGAAACTCTCCAAAGTATTCGCTGCTGTGTTTTGCAAGAGAAACTTGAATTCTAGTTTAAGCTGCATGCCAGGCTTGCTCAGTGATGTATTTTTTAAATGTACACGGGAAATTATGAACAAAATACTGAAACCAGGAGTGGAAATCACTGAACTTGTAAGCACTGAAAGTGTGTTACTACCCCATGTGGAATTATTCCAGAAAGTTGTTTATTATGCAAGAGACTTCCCATAGTAATCTGGCAGATGTATTTCTGAAAGCGTTTGGGGGGAACGATTGGTGCAGGTGTTTAACTCTTGCCAAAATGCTGCTGGTTTGGTGTTGGGGCTGCAGCTCAAGGCACAGAGCTCTGTCCTGCCTAGCTCTTCCCTGCTCCTCGGCATCCCTGAGCATCCCTCAGCACCCCTCAGCATCCCTCAGCATCCCTCAGCATCCCTGACTATCCCTCAGCATCCCTCACCACCCCACAGCATCCGTTCTACTCCTGCATCCCTCAGCCTTGCCCTGCTCTGCCGGGGAGGGATGAGCTGCAGGTTTGGAGCTGGCAGCAGTGAGGTTTTGTGGGAATTAAGCAGTGGGAGGTGCTGCTCGGAGCTCAGGATCTGCGAGTTGCCAGTGGCAGTGGCTGGGGTTTTTTCCAGAGTGGGTTTTGGGGATGGCACCTCAGTGAACAGAACAGGTAGGGGCTGTCTAGCTGATCTGAAGCTTGGTTTTTTGGTTTTTTTTTTCTGTGTTAAGGAAGTAAAAGCACTGGATTTTTGGGGGGTTTGGAGCTGCTGTGGGGTGGTGGCAAGCTCCTGGAGCTCTGTCACTCACTCAGCTCCATTGCTAAGTTGGGGTCTGGTCGAGAAATCCGAGTGTTCAAACTCTGGAGCTGGATGTGAGACATGGACCTTCCTCAAGAATTTGTTCTTTAAATTCCTAAAGATCACGTCACCGTAGCTAAGGAGCAGTGCCATATTTCCCTGCCACTTCCCTATAATGCTTCTCTTGGAGTTTCCACCCACAAACAAATGCTTCCAAGCACTTGTGCAGGGGCGGTGGTTTTGTTGTTTGTTTTTTCTGAGCTAGCCTCGCTGTCTTTGATGTTGTTTATGTTTATGTTCTTGTGGTGTTTCTTGTGGGAATTTTCCCACTGAAATACCACAAGAACATCTTAATGTTGTTGTGATACAGCAACAGGAGATTTCTGCAAATAGATTCAATCTTTTTACTGTTCTTCCTGGAAGAGGCTGAGTCTTACAAGTGACATAAGCCAGTGGTTTGATATGTGTGGAAGTGATTGTCAGGATTTACTTTGATACCAGAAGACACAGATTAACTGCAGTCTGCAAACAGGATTTTTTTGTGTATTCACAGTGGTGTGAGCAGTGTCTGAGGAGGCAGCAAGCCTGCAGGGACAGGGAACTTACTGGTGATGAGGAATGACTGGGGCTGGATGTGAGCATCCCTCCCGCCTTTGAACTCCAGGAATAATTACAAGCCTGGTCTTGGTTTACTAGAAAATCGAGGAGAATGGGAAGTTTTTTCATCTGTAAAGGAATTTTTCACCCTTCTTGGAGCTAGGTCTTTCTTGTGCTGTCAGATCCCTAAGCTCCCAGTTCACGTTGGGAAACCAGGGAGCTGAGAGTCCCCTGGGATGCATGCACACATTGAAGTTGGACACTTCTGGAGATACAAGTGGTGAGAAATGACTTTTTCAAGGGGCTTGTGTGATGCAAGCATTGCTCAAGCTCCTGTTGTGCATGGATGATGTCAAGATGGATCAAATGGCAGGATACTCTGAAATTAACTTTGGTTTGAAGGAGCTTAGAGACTTATTGCTTTGCTTCTTCAAAACTGAACGTGCCACAGCAGCTGGCTCTGGAAATGCACTCACCTTGGTGCTCTGTTGCTGCTGTCCTTAAAATATATCTGCAGTGACAGCAATTCTTTTTTCCAGGTATTTTCATTTGTTTGTTTTGTTTTACAGCTCTACAGCTGAAATTTCCCTTTCTCAGCCAAACCAGGGATAGTTCAGTCAGTGATTATCCCACTGAAAAACAACTGGAATGCAGAAAAATGAAACTGGAAGAGTTCCCTCCTGTGCCAACATCTCCACCTTTGACTTAGTGAAGCTGTTTAGAATTGTAGCCCAAACTTCTCTGATTCAGAGCTCACAAAGCCACACAGTTCTCTTGCCCACTGAGACAGATGAAAACCAGGTCAGAGTTGATGCATCCAGGAGAGCACTGTTGGGGTAACAAAAGTGGGAAAACGGGAAAAAAACCTTTGAGCTTTGACTACAGTCAACTGAAATTTACTGTATATAGAGTTATTTTTTTTTAGTGTGCTGTCTAATACAAAGAAAAGTCTTAATACAGAGTGAGGAGAAGTGGCAGGAGTTCACAAATCTTATGGATTCTCAGTCTTGGTGGAGTGAGGAGTGAAGGTGATGGGCAGCTGGTGAAATAAAGGAGTTGGTATTTTATTAGTGTAAAGTTAAATTCTGCATGTCAAAATTTAGGAAAATACCAATTAAAGCTCAAGCCGTGTTTATAGCATTAGTTTTATTTTTAAAGAGCAGTTAGTTTGATACCCCTGAAGTTTAACTTTTTAAATGTAATAGAGAATAAGAATAATAATAATAGTAATAATAATAATAATAATAATAATAATAATAATCCTTAAAGTAAGTAATATTTTGATTTGACACAGCTGATGTGGGAATTTTTCCCAAATTGCAACATCCAGGTACTTCTTCAAAAATTTATCTATTAATTAATGTAAAGAATAATTAGTTAACTGTTGCATTTCCAGCTGGGGGAAGCAGCAGTGGGAGCTACTGAAGTTGTGCTCAGCCCTGGACAATCCCAGCTGCAGGTTGTGCTCTTCTGGAGAAACTCATTTAATGGGAACAGCCAGGATTTGAAACCTGGACATTTCAGTATTTTAGTGTTTTCTTAATCCTGATTGCACAGAGAAAGAGCTTTGTGTTTGACTGAACGTTTAAAATCCAAACTGGGGGCTCCCAGAAAATGAGATGTGGGGTGTAGGATTTGGATTGAGTGGTAATAGAAAGAGAAACAGGATGAGCAGACTTGTCTGGGAGGTTCTTGGTGCCAGCCAGTTCTTGGTTGCTGGAAAATACAAATAATGCATTTCTGAGCTGCAGCTTGAGGGGAAGCACTGGCAGGGAGTGAATCGGTGTGAGCAGCAAGGAGCTGGAAAGAAATCTTGGTGCAAGTGAAATTTGACTTAGAAGGCAGTGCCACCAACTTCCCTGAGAGCCTGGGGAGCCTTGTGCTCCCGAAAATGCTGAATCCCAGCAGCTGGGGATGGAGCAGGAGCTGGCTCTGCTTTCCTGATCCCAGATTATCTGCAGAACGAGTCCAGAATGGCTGCACTGCTTCTGCTGTCACAGATTGGTCCCTCCACGCTGGGTTTCAGTGAAGAAAAGTAAATAAAAGCAGTTTTGAACCCCAGTAAATCACTGTGGAAGGAAGTTGTGGAGTCAGAGCTTTTCTGAGTGAGGGGTGATGGACACACCAGTTCTGGGCAAGTCTCCCACCCATTCCTAGAGATCTATTCCTAGAGATCTGTTCCTTATCCTGTTCCCTTTGGTGTTGAGATGTGAGATTGAGGAAAGACACACTGTACATTGAATTTTAACAGAGAAGTGAGAGCTCTTGAATTTCAGTGTAGTTCTGAAACAGTGGTTTGAGCCTTGTTAAAAATTTATGGTTAAATCCAGATTCCTTTTCCACCAACATTGTAAGGAGTAATGAGCTACCCTGGTATTAACTATTCTAAAAACGCTCCTCTCACTATTCCTCTTTTTTTTTGTGACTGACTCCTAAAAAAAAAAATTTAAAAATCCTACTGCTTTTCTAGCAGTGCTGAAATCACAGTGCCGTGCTCCTGATGTGGGAAGCATATTTCACTTCAATAGGCCTTGACAATTCTGAAGAGTATTACTGCTCAACACGTTCAGGCCTTTTGTGAAATGTAAAATATAATAAATTACAGCTGCTTGTGGCTGTAAACCTCTCATTGGAGTAAACTGGTGGGGAAAATCAACTGGTTTTGCACAGTCTGGCTTAATGTGAAGCATGTCCAGCATCCCTTCAGCTTGTGCTGAGGTCAGGACAGTAATTTCCAGCATGCTGCAGTGCTTGACTACATAAGGAGCAATTCCTGTCTAATCCAATCCAGGGTGGATCAGTAAATGATAAATTCTGTTTAGCTTGCAAGCATACAGATTTTCATCGTCCATTTGCAGAGGGATCACGCATCTCTGCATTGGAAGACATTCCATTTGTTGAAGTTGGCATCTCAGAATGTGCAAGATGAAGAATACTGCTCTAATGACTTATTACTGGAGAGGTTTTTAGGGAGAAACCAGCAAATTCTGGCTGATCCAGAAACCACTGTTTATTTCTCTGGACAGTGCAAAATGTTTTGTTTATCCTGCTCTCTTCAAGCTCAGTGCAGTCACCTGTGTCTGTCCCACCTGTCCATCTGTCCTGCTGCCCGAGGATAGCTGGTTTCTAGACCCATGAAAACAGGGTTATTTTGGCAGACTGGGGGAGATAACTGCTCCAGCATCTCACAAAAATCAAGTTATAGCCCTTGGTGTGGTCCTGGGTGCTGCAGTTTCCACATCATGACTAAAATACCAGCCTTCCTGTGATGGCTTTTTCTTTGTTTAATTGGAAATGTTTAGTGCCTGCTGCTGTGAGCGAGGTGCAGTTGTTGTGTGGGCAAAGCAGAGTGGGAGGAGAGCTCTCTGCAGCACCCTGGGTTATTTATTTAACATCTCAGCCCAGTGTGTTGGTGGAGGTTGTAAACGACAATAAAAAGAAAAGGCTGGATATGCATGTTTGCTTTGCCTGGCTAATTTATAGAGCAGGCTATAATTGGGAACATTCCTGCCTGACCACCAGCACCTCTTTACCTCTGAAGTTTGTGCGCTCAAGGAGCAGGCTACTGGACAATTAAATTTCACTTTTTAAAAACAAATGCTCTAAAGAAAGAGGATGAAGAAGCATCAGCATCTACCCTGACAGAGGTGTGTTTGATTCCACTGTTAAGATCAGTAAAAGACCCCAGGTTTCTGTGGTTTGTAGTCCCTCAGCTGCCTCAGTTGAACATTTAAATTCATGTTTTTAGCAGTGTGCACCTCCTTTGGGTGAAGATTTGTTGATGCTGCAGAGCTGTTATATTTGTGTCAGTGGTGTATGAAAAGCATCTGCTGCAGACTGAGCTTTCCACCCCACAGAAAAAAATATTTTGTTGTTTTAGACTCAAGATAGCCTCATTGCTCCTAAAAAAGGAAGATGTACCTTGATTTACTTGCCCTAATGTCTTCCTGCAGAAAGTGCTAGAAGCTGGCTGGCTGAATTAATGCTGAAAACTTTAGTTTTGTTTGCTGGAGTTGAATTGCAGTTTAGCTGGACCTGCCTCAGCCCAGGGCTGCATTCACAGCCCCCAGGAGCTCTGAGCCATCCCTGCCTGCCTGCAGGGCAAATGCACTGAAATGGGTTTTTATCCTTCCAGACCAGATGAGGAGCAGCATCTGTTCCTGTGTGACCTTTCCCAATCTTGGGCATGGACTTACAGTAATTTCAAAATCATAAACCGCACCTGATTATAAGCCGCACCTCCCAGTAGCCAGGTAGACCATGAGATTTGTCCATATATAAGCCGCACCTGAATATAAGCCGCCCCCCTTTTTTTTTAAAAGCGAGGATGCATGTGTGACAAAGTAACGAGTTAGTAACAGAATCGCGCCAGCGCAGGGTTTGGTGTCAGGTTCTCAAGTTGCAAACAGTTTTCATAGACCAGCCAAGCTTTTAAAGGCAGCTCCAGGCGCCCTCCCCGGCCGGCTCTCACTTCCAGGTTGGCATTTCACTGGGATTTGTCCATAAATAAGCCGCACCTGAATATAAGCCGCACTACTGGGGTAGGCTGGATTCTTCAGTGAAAAAGGTGTGGCTTATAATTGTGAAATTACTGTAGTTTTCTACTCTTGACTAAGCAAGAGTTAGCTTTCATCCTAGATGAGTTATTTTCTTTTCCCACCCATTTTTGAGGGGCTGCATTCTCACACATCACTGTCGATCATGTCACATCTTTCCTGGTTTAAAAATCCTGTTGAAATTACAGTGGAAAAAACCTGTTTGTGGAATCAGATGCAGTTTTTGAGGTGGTTGCATACACGTGGTTGTTTTCCTTTGGGTTGTGGAGCTTAAATCTGTTTATAGATCTTTCAGTTTTTCAATTTCTCACTATAATTTTCGTAGCTATTTGATTTTGAATCTCACATTGACTATTTTTGCTGTTGTATTGCTGAAGAAAATAAAAATTGCTATGGCCCTGGCAAAGAGCAGTGTTTCTAATGCTTTAAAAGCTGTGCTTTATAGTCTCCTGGAGCATCTCTTTTCCTCACTGAGCTGAAAATGTAAACACAAGAGGTGCTACATCTAACAGTGCTGCTCTTGTGTCACTGTTAAATGAAGAAGTAGAGTTTCATGCCCTCTTCTCCTGGAATAAGAGATTGGGGATTTGGCTTGGTACATTTTTTCTGTAGCAGGTTCTTCCCTGCCACAGAACTGTGGTTCACACACTAAAATGAGGAAGTTGAGTCTTTCACAGGTGCACTTGGAGACTCGAAGGTTCTGCAGATCTGTTCTCCTGCAGAACAGCAGAAATAAGTTGTATCCTGATGGGGAAATGCCCAATCCTCTTCTGAAGCGCAGCCCTGGGAGCTGCTGTGGTGTTTGCTGAGCCCTGACCTGGGGTGTGACAGCACTGCAGGAGGTGCTTGTGGCATTGCTGCCTCTCCAGAAGGCACTGACGGGAAAAAAAGAATTTTCCAAGCTTTTTTCCACATTTTCTTCAACACCTGCCAAGAGGACTGGAGTGTCTCTCTCTGTTTGTTATTCATTCAATTCCTTGGATGGAGTTTAATCAAGCCTGTTCTAAGTCCTTGAGGCTTTGACCTTGTGCTGTCCCATAAATACCCTTGGTGAGGCCCATCGTGGGTTGATAGATTTATTTCCAGGTTTATTTTCAGAGGGAGAATCTGAACAGCCCCCAGTAGGTGTGTGTGGTGACTGGAGTGGCTGCAGTGTTTAAATTCCTTTCCAAAGCTCCTCTGCTTTCAAAAGTACCCCCACAAAGCATAGTCAGGCTCCATCCAGAGATAATAAATATTAATAATAATAATAATCTCTGGCTCAGAAGCTGGGCTTACTGTGACATGCAAGGAAAACAACATGGAACTCATCTCCTCTAGTAAACTGTACCTGACTTTTCCTGGACAGATTTGGGGGGTTTTCTGGGTTTTTGGGGGGGGTGGGGGTGTTTTTTTTGTTTTTGGGGTTTTTGTTTGTTTGTTTGTTTTTTGTTTTGGGAGGGGTCTTGGGTTTTTTTGCTTCTTTCCTTGGTCAGAGGGCAGGTTGACTCCTGAAGTGTCTGTCCCAAGCGCACCTGAAGCTGAGCACTGTTTGCCATCACTTGCTGGATGTTCTCCAGATTTAGGGAAGTTGCATAAGCTCCTTACCTGGAGCTAAGCAGCTTAAGGAAGTTGCAGAGCTCCAGCACCTCGTGCTTCATCCTGTTGAGCTCTTTTAACACAGCTCTCTCCTCCCCCAGCCTCTGAACATCCTGATATTACAGATTCTGATGACCTGCACAGTTAATTGCTTGTGCCTCTGTGTAACCATGGAAGAACAGAAAGGGGCCAGACCTTGTCACAGCTGTGGATGCAGAATGAAAAGGGAGCAGTGAAATGTGTGAAACACAGCAAACAGTGCTGAGGTTTGGGATTAAATCTGGAATTTTCTCCAGTCTGTTCTCCTTGTGAGATGGACTCTTGATGATTTAATGCAGACTAGGAATCAGTTCTCATCTGGGTCATTGGATCTCTGTAATTCCTCACCTGGTACCTGCTGCCTTTTGAGAACCTGGGGCATTGTCACAGTAGGTGTTTCCAGCCTGGAAAAAGAATATATTTTATATATATATCTCAGACTTATAAATCATAGACATAGTTACCTTCAGTGTCTGAGATGTTCTCTGTCCAGCAGAAAATAGTCCAGAGTTACATTTTTAAGAGAACCAGGCTTGAAATTTTTATTTAGGGCGTACAACAACATCCTGAACATAAAAATGACATTTTTTGTTCCCTGCAGTCAACCTAGCAAAACAAGCAGAAGAAAAAAAATCTCCTCTGTCCTGATGCCTCTTTACAATATTGTAACAAAGGCCGTCTTCTTCCAGCCCTTGGCTCCTGCAGCAGGGAGAGAGGAATCTGCAGTTCTTCCACATTTGTATTTTCAGAAAAATTAGAAGTGGATTCTTCCCCAGAATAAACAGTGCAGACAATTAAGTACCTGAAATTCTAATGCAAATTTCTTTTAATTCTGGATAGGTAAAGATGATCCACATTTTTCTTTTCCAAAAGGCTTGGCAGCTTGTCCAATCAGCCTAATTAAAGGTGGTAATGGACATTCCATTCTCAGATGGGTTTATTCCTGTCCAAGGTGATTTGAACTGGTTAAATGGCACCTGTGGGAAGGGGCTGAGATAAGAGCAAGGATGGCAACAGAGAGCTGGTGTGCTTTTCTTACTTTCACAAAAGAAATGTTAATGTTGCAGGGATGGAAAACCCATTTACAGTAATTCCATGGTTACAAGCCGCACTTGTTTAGAAGCCGCACATCCAGGCAGACCACGGGATTTGTTAATATATAAGCCGCACCTGAATATAAGCTGCACCTTTCCCCCCACCCCCCAAAAGCAAGGATCCATGTGTAACAAAGTAACAAATTAGTAACAGAATCGCTGCCAGCTGGGTTTGGTGTCAGGTGCTCAAGTTGCAAACAGTTTTCATAGACCAGCGAAGCCTTTAAAGGCAGCCCCAGGTGCCCTCCCCGGCTGGCTCTCACTTCCAGGTTGGCATTTCACTGGATTTGTCCATAAATAAGCCGCACCTGATAATTAGCCGCACTCCTGGGGTAGGCTGGATTCTTCCATGAAAAAGGTGCGGCTTATAATCATGAAATTACTGTCCTTTTTCCTTTTGTAAAGTTTAACTCCTAATGAAGTTATGGAGAATCCCAGAACGGTTTGGGTTAAAGATTATTTCACCTCTGCCATGGCAGGGACACCCTCACCATCCCAGGCTGCTCCAACCCCAATGTCCCACCTGGCCCTGGGCGCTTCCAGATGCAGCAAAGTGCAGTTCTCAACACATTTATTTTTTATTTATCTGGTTCCTTGCAAACCTTCCTGAGGGATGCATTATTCTGATAAATTCAACGAGTTCTTTTTTCATTGTGTGGAAAATTTCTAAAAAACAAAAATCTGGCCTTTTGTTTCCCTAGGGTGTGTTTTAATACCTGAGACTTTTTCTGATTAAAAGGGGTTGGAACTTCCAGAAACAAAATCCCAGCAAGGCTTTATCATCAGCTGGAAAAGCTCTGTGATTGTGTTCTTCCTCTCCACAATATCCAGTATATGGAGATCCAATTAATATTATAGCAAAGTGAAACAAGTCTTGAGAATCTCCTTTAATGTTTGGCTTTGAAAAATCCTGCTTCTCTGATTCATTGTGGTCAAGTGAATTTAATGGTCTGCTTAGTCAAAAAAGAGAAAAAAAAAAGAAAAAACCTAAAGGCTCCAAAAGCCTTTGTAGAATTAAAATTCTTTTTCATGAGTTAAAATACACATTTCAGGCACAGCTTCAAGTACTCTTGTGCAGGGGTTTTTTTGTAGATGAGTTTATACTTTGTTCTTGCATTAATAGAATCACTCCAAGCCAGGCACAATGTGTTCCTCAAGGCTCTGAATTTCACCTTCACTCTCCTGTACAATGCAGGATGCAGAGGTGTCCCGAATGTTTTGGCAGCCGCAGCCTCTTTGAGGCCATGTCAGAAAGATGTGGCTGCTCAAATTCCATATTCAGCTTGGAATAACTTTTCCCTGAGGAAGATGAGAACCCATCCAGTATATTGTGTGTTGACACAATTCTTCAGAGAGGATCTTTCTTCCTGATGATGGTAACTCCAGAAAAATGAAATGCAGAACATCTGGACTTCTCTGGGAAGAGTTAAGGGATGATGCTCCCGGATCTGTGAGGTTTAGGAAGAAGTATGAGGTGGGACTGTGCTTCAGCACAGAAAAATGCAGGTTCAGTGGTGGATTGAATTTCTGTAGCACATTCAATCTGTGTTTATAAAGCACCTCTGGTGTCTTCTGGCCTCTCCCTTCCGTGGCTCAGAACACAGGGCTGCTGTTAAACCACATAAACACTTCCACTCTGTGCTCTAAATCAAGGTGCTAGTGGGTGTTGCTAAAAGGAATAAAGCAGCTCTGTGTGCCTGTAGCCCACTGCAGAAGGGCTGAGCTCTCTGCTTCAGTGGGTTTATTGGTTTTTAAAGAATTATGAATTTAGTTTGAGGTCATTTCTGGAAAAGCACTTTCTCTTGGTCGGCGGTGCACGATTAATGGTGAGAGCAACACCAAGTGCATTAAGACATGAAGTGAACCTTGGAGATCTGGAAGGAAAAACAGCATCTTCTCAGGCCTGGGGCTTGCTGCCTTCCTGTTAGACATGGTGCAGAAGAGTTGTTACTCTCTGAAGGAAAGTGATATTTGGTTAGTAACTTTGTAACCCAAACTCACTTTGGTGCCATAATTAACCTCATAATAACATCATCATCATGATGAAATGAAGCTCCTGAGCCTCAAATGTAAATTTGTGCTTGTTTCTCCATCCTCTCCACGGGCAGTTTCCACATCATCTTCTGCAGATTTATTTTCCTGCCAGGGCATTTTGTGTCTTGGTACTTTCAATACTTTACAAACCAATTAATCTCTCTCCCCAACTTCTTTTCCTTCCGTGTTTTTCAGACCTTTGTCAGACAGAGATTTCCTAATTTGAATTTAGTTCCTAAGTCAAGAAATTGATTTTTTTTAGCTCTTTAGATACTCAGGTTCATTACCACTGAATGTTATCTCGGTGTAGCTCTCTGCTCCTTCCAGTTTTGTTTGGGTTTTTCGTGGTTTTTGTTTTTTGTTTGTTTGTTTTTAAACCAAAGCTATCAAACTTGCCTAGCTAAAACCAGTGGAGTCTTTATCACATCTAACCTTGTACTGATATTTGAAGAGATCTTGTTAAGCAATTTAAATACTTGGTTGTTTTTTCTTCCTCCCTGAAAGTGAGGCCTCATTACATGGGAAAGATAAAAGAGGTGTTCCACACTTGTTTGGCTAAAAAATCTGGCTCTTTTTTTGCTGTTCTTGGTGCATGAGCCATGTTTGCTTGCATTAATCTTGGGATGGGCTATAACTTTCATCTTTCAGTGTCAGTGGAAGAAAACTTGGTGGAATTTAAATTTTAATTTCTGCTTTTTCCAAATTATGGTCTTTAGGCCGAGACACAAGGACCAAAGATACCCAAATAATAATAACTATAATACCAAATAATAATAACTATAATATCTAGATTGTGCAGAAGTGAGATGAACTTTTCCTTCTATCACAGGGGTCTGGGTACTGGTGTCCTCCAGCAGTGAGTTAATGAAGCAAATGTGTATCTAAACTAATGCTGGAATTAAGTGAATTAATGAAGGGGAGCAGGGATGTGGGCAGCAAAACCCAGAGAAAGTAATGAGTGGGAGGAGGTGGTGAAGTGTTTGTTAAAATGAAAATATTGGTTGAAAATAACATCTTCTATGTGTCCTGGTTTGGAGGGCAGGTGTCTGCTAAGAAAGGCAGGAGCCTCTCTTTGAAATGGAGAATGGAAACCCCCTCCCTCCAAATTATTATAATTGTGATATTAAGGGCAAAAATATGGGAATTAGGAATAACAGCTCTTTACTAAGAAAATTAAAATAGAAATACAGAACTACAAAGAAACAAATCCCAAACCCTGACAGAGTCAGAATCCAAGCTGACA
Source organism: Sialia sialis (assembly GCA_009812075.1). Lineage (NCBI taxonomy): Eukaryota > Metazoa > Chordata > Aves > Passeriformes > Turdidae > Sialia > Sialia sialis. The sequence goes on along the minus strand of VRYO01000638.1, from coordinate 17,714,097 downwards.
GCCGTCAGTCAGTCAGGGTGTTGGCAGCAGTGCCATTCAATGGTGGCTGCATCCTCCTGCAGTGACAGATGTGCTTCAGTTGGAGCAGTGCTCCTGGACAAGGTGCAGTTTCCCTCTGAAGGTCCCGTGATGATATGGAAGACTCTGGTTTTCCTCTGGAGTCCAGGGGAGTAAGGGCACCTTGGTGTCCCAAAATCTCAGTTTTTATTTTTATAGGAAAGGCTTGGCTCTTCCCCCTGGGTGGAGCATCTCCCAATGGGATGCAGTAATTTTATCAGTGCCACAGTGGGACTCAATGGCCATGAGCAGAAGAGAACTCCCTGCAGGAAGGATGCGTTGTGAAAAGATAAAGAACACTGCCCCAGCTGGTTTATAAAATATGGCCATTAACAGGAGATGTCCCCCTTGGAAATAAAGAACACTGCTCCAGCTGGTTTCAATGGATGGCCCATTAGCAGGAGATATCCCACAGAGATCAGGATCGCTGTCCCACCTGGTATCAATGGATGGCCCATTAACAGGAGATATCTCCACAGAGATCAGGATCACTGCCCCACCTGGTCTCAACAGATGGTGATAGAATTGATACTTTTGGTCACATCCTATATTGCAACCCAAGACACTGTGTAATTAAAAATAACCATAAAATGGGTTGATTCTCTTGCTCTCCTGTCAAGTGCACACAAATCAGCCAAACTCACCCCCTGAACATCTCTAATGATTTTCTCATGGTCTCCTCTGGGTTTTGTTCTGCTTCTGGTTGAGTGTTTTTTTCTCTTACAATCTCATTTTTTGATTAATATCTGTGCTGCTGGTTTGAAATATGGCTGAAATGCAGTATTCAAGTTCTCAGGCAATGTCTCAGTTTCCTTTGTGAAAAATAAAAGAAACTTTTTCAGAAAAAAAAATATTTGAGCATTTCATTCCTATTCATAAGAGAGGAAACTCTCTCAGAGCGAAGAACTTTTCAAGTGAAACTTCATAGACATCAATGCAGATTAAGCTGCCTTGGTCTCTAGTAAGAAGTAGAAGGGGGAAGAAAAATTGCTGAAATGGGTTCAGCTCTAAGCATTCAGCTGTGACTTTGAGCTTTTCTTTCCTTTCACATCAGTGCTCTATGCTGCTGGGGATTATTTTCCTGCATGTGACTTGGAGGGAGATAATCACAGACAGGATGGATTAAGGGTACCTGTGGCCATATCTCCCAAAGCTCAGTTCCTTGCTGAAATTGGTGAATATTTCTATCAAGCTCCTCCATTCCCATATATATATGTCTGAAAAGAAGAAGAAAAAGCTGGCAAAGCTGTAGATGGAATAAAAATTTCGCTTTTTTTCCTTTATTCCTCTTGTTTGCTTCCTTGAAGTATCTATCCCATTTTTCTCTCTTGCTTTATTACTTCTTGGGAATTAATTTTAGTTTTGTGATTAAACAGAGATAAAACATCTCCTTACCTGTTGCATGTTGGACTGTAAACAGATGTGGTGCTGGAGCCTCAATTTTATGTCAGCTTTGGTCTGGGGGTTTCACTGGTGTTGGTCAGGAAGAAACAAATGTGCAGTATAATAATAAAATATCATATTCACACTGTGTGTAAGACCCATTTGGAGGACAATCATCTGCCTTTGTGTCACGTAACACATTTATGTGTTTGAGTTTTTGATGGATTAGACTCCCTAATGTTGAAAACCCCAAATAAAACCAACCCAGCCGTCAGACATCTGCAGGGCAGTGAGGAAATGCTGTCCCAGTAAACTGGCCAGAAAAGTCTGCATTAAAATGCATTATTAAAGAGTTTAAAATCTGCAATCTTGGAGGCTTTTTGCATTTAAAAGCCAAGCTGAGGCCAGGGCTTTGTGGGAAGCCCCAGTGCTGTGGTGGCATTTTTGGGAGGAGAGGTACAGGTTCTCATCCTCACCTCTGTTAGGAATTCTTTTTTATTTCTATTGGGACAAAGAATTGTGTGTACTGCTTTTTCTGGGAATTTCCTGGCTGATGCAGTGCACAGGTCTTGTTTTAAGGTTGGATTGGTTGTTTTAGAGATGTGGTGGTGAATAGAGGATTTTTTTCCTGTATTGGGTCAAAAATGCCATTTAAATGGAATAAATTTTCTTACAGACATTAGGACATTAATGAGATTTGGAAGGAGGAAAGAGAGGGTGAGAAGGAGGATGTTTTTCTGCCATTCTTTCTTTAGTATTCATTATTAAACAAACACATATATCAATATCTCTCTGTAAATACATGTGTACATGTGTGTAGGTAGCAACACATTTTACTGCTTAACCCAAAAAGTCTCTGGAGTTTTTCAATCCCAAAGTGACTGTTTAATTTGTCAGCTCTAAAGGCATTCAGCACAGAATGATTTTTCTCATACATTGTAGTTTAAATTGTCAGTGTAAGGGAAGTTTAGTGGGTTGGAAATGTTGTTTCTGTCTGCTCTGATCGAGTTTGAGTCTCTCCTCTAGTGAGAGGGACCAGGCAGGCTGCAGTGCTCATTTTGATGAGGATTTTGGGACTAAAAACAACAACAGGGAGCTCTGAAAATCAAAGTAACTTCTTAGGAGAAGTTAACACAGGGCCCTGCTGATGCAAATTTTGCTACATTTGGATGCTGGGATTATTTTTGTGTTGAATTTTATGTTCTTTTAAGTTGCAGAGCAATATTGTCAGCGAGTGTCTGTGTCGCTGTTTTGTGGTGTTTAATGGGCTGTCTATGGTTGGGTTTTGTCATTTCATTTTTAATTTGTTTTAAATCTTTGTGTTGGAAGGGAGTTGGGGACAGGCTTCAGGTTTGTGTCAGATTTTTTGTTGTGTTTATTCAAGTGCTTGCTGTCCTGTTGTCATTGCTGTTTGGATGCCTCAGTTCAGGATCTGCCTAAATTTCACTCCTGGGATTTGAAGCCCAGCTCAGGGGATAGAATCTTGTCCTATCCTGTGATTTTGAGTAGAGATATGAGGGAGAACAGCACATTCTGTTAAAAAAATATATTTGAGGTAGACAGTTTTACCGTGGGCTGTAGCACCGTTGGAAATTCAGCAGGCTGTAAATTTTTGATGAAGAAGGAACTGCTGACAAATTGCTGCAGGTGACCCTTGGAGCCAGGGCAGCCAGCATGGATCAGCATTCCTGGAGATCTGTAGGACAGGGGTGTTAATTCTGCCTGGGACACCACGGATCAACTTTGTTCTGGCCAAGGAATATCAAAGTGGAATTATGTATGCAGTGGGAAGTGATGAGTTTTTATTGGGGCAAGGATGAAAGCGGCTTTTGAAGTTGTGATTTGTAGTGGATGGAACCGAAGGTGCTTGGAGAGAAATGCTGATGGTTGTGTCTCACCAGAGACAGCTCTGCTGTGTTGACAGAAGCTGTGAGGAGTGGATTGTTAAAGTGTCCTGGGCTGGTCCCAGCAGGAAAGGGGGGACTGTGC
>VRYO01000638.1:17664370-17674798 GCA_009812075.1 Sialia sialis | reverse complement strand
AAATATTCAACAAGTTAATGTTTTACAATACATTTTATATTTTAAAAAGTGTTCTCAAAGCAAAGCAAAGCACCCAACCATTGTAACCCTTTACTTTATGTGTGTCTCCTATTGTCTTTTTATTAAACCTTTTAAATTTTACTTAAACAGTAAAACGTGTTTTTCACAGTATGCATTGCTTCTTGTTTCCCCAAAAACTATTTTTCTGTGGCAGCACTCTTCACCTGCAGTAAGTGATTAATAATTCCAATTTTTCCAGCGTTGCAGCAGAGTGCAGAGCTGTGGTGGGTCCTTCCTGGGTCCTTCTGGGATGATTCCCTTCCCAAATCTCCACATGTCCCTCATCCCTCCCAGCCCAGTGCCATCCTGCCCTTATCATTTGTTGGACAACACCAAGGAAGGTTCTGAAGTTCTGTAGTTGCAGAAAATTAATACATGGGCTCCAAAACCCATTTCAGTTATGGAAATGGTATTATTTAAGATTTATGGCTTGTGATGTAAGATGCAAAATGTGGTCTAAATTATTTTTTTATGTAAAACACGAATTCTTTTGGTGTGATTCATCCTGGTACAGAGCAGTTGTGTTCTCTGAGGTGCTGTCAGCTCCTGGCTTTTCCCTCCATGGCTCTGGGGAATGGTGTTGGGCCAGCTGATGAATGTATAATGTTATGGGGGAAAGAGCAAGATGCTTGAAAGGTCTGAAACAAGAATTTAATCTTCTGTTTTCATCCCTGAGTGAAATCAGTTTGGCTGGTTGTTTGTCACTTCCACACCATGTCCAGCAAAAGGATCTGGGTTTTTTCTGAGGACATCTGCATGGAAATTCACTTGGGAAGTTGGAAACAGCCCTTCTGAGAAACATTCCTGTGAACTTTATGTGCACTGACAAAGGATTGTGCAACACTCCCTTACTGCAGCATTTTTTAAAGGAACTATTGAAATTCTAATCGCTCTTATTCAGTGTTCTCACTGTAACAGCTGTTGCTTTGCAGTCATAAAAAACATTATATTTTGGGGAAATAGCTGCTGTTGGTCAACTCACTGCTCCTATTATGCCTGGTTGTAAAGACAGCCTTATTTAAAGACTGTGTTAGTTTAGTATCCTATACAAGGTTCTAAACAAATTTTTTTTTTAAGTGGTCTTCTGTTCTGTTATGGAAAAATATATGGTTTATTTATGGAAAAGTCTGTCAGTGTATTGGTTTGTATTACATGCTGTCTTTAGTTTAAGGGTATAATGAGGCCCAGCTTTCTTGGGTCTTGACTCACCAGATAGAGTGAATCATAAATATAAATTATAAATTTATTTGTATTAATATTTAATCTATTTAATTTTTTACATTAAATTTAAATTTAATATAAGTTGCATTTGTGGAAACTGAAGCATTTGCTTCCCCCCAAGAAGTGCTGGAAAATGCCATGTGTGATTTTTGAGGTGTCCTGTGCAAGGCCAGGAGATGCACTCGATAATCCTCGTGGATCCCTTCCACTCAGGGTGTCCTGTGATCCAAAAATCATCCCAGAGCCCCGAAGGCAGTCAGAGCAGAGCACTGGGTCAGCTGCAGAGCTGCAAAGCTCTGGCTTAGTGATGCTCCAGGGATTCTGCTGCTGGAATATGGTCCAGGAGGTTCCTTTCTCTTGGAAAGATCCATATTTATTTTCTGAATAGCTGTTATTAATGTTATTTTACATTGGACAGGGAAGCTTCATAGGATCTCAATGCTGTGTTCATTTTGTCCTTCATTTGCAGAGAAACACTGGCTTAAGGATCTGTTTTTAAGTCACTGGCTCCATTTTGGTTATCAAAGTCAGGGTAGCAGAAGCCAGACAGAAGAACAAAATTAGCCACAGGATCTGCTCAGTTATCTCCCTGCAGATTAATTCCCTTCATCCCTAATTCTGCCACCCTCCCTCGTGCCGAGCAGCCTCCTCTACACCTGCTGCACTAAATGTGCTGGGCTGCACACTGGAGATGGGAGGTCAGGATTTCGGGAATCTGCTGGATTTCAGGGATCTGCTGGATTTCAGGGTGTGTCCTGGATTTCTCCTGCTGTAGGAGGTGACGGTGGGTAGGACGGTGGGACAGGTGGAGAGATCTCTAAAGCCAGGTCTTGGAACTTGTGTTTATTGCAAAGGGCCTGGGTGAAAGGGCCCTGCCTGGAGCTGCCAGCACAGCTCAGAGCAGGGCAAAAAGAGTGGGAGGTAATAGAGAAAGGGGTAAGACAAAGAGCTCAGAGAGCGAGGTTCCCATTACAATACAATAAATCTTCTTCTGTGTTGAATATTCTAATTTCCAGTAACCAATCTAACACAAGCTACAAATCCTACAGCATTTACACACAGCCTTTAAGAATCATTGCATTACCATACTGTGTTGCACTTTAAACCCTAAAAACTCCTCTCTGGACCCTCCTGCCAAGCCAGCAGGGTCTGCTCTGAGCCTTGGACCTGTCTGCAAGCAGAGGCAATTGTTCACTCCAGAGGGGGTTACAGTAATTTCACGACTTTAATACGCGCCTTAAATCCTAACATTTGCTCGAAACCTGAAAGTGCGCCTTATAATCCAGTGCACCTTATAGTCATGAAATTCCTGTACTTTCAGGAATCCTGTTGTTTTCTAGTTATTTAGAGACTATGGTTTGGTATCTCAAAGATGGCTTTCACTTCAATCTTGCATATGGTTTCCATATTCTCAGAATCTTTTGCCAGGCACTCATATTAATAAAGTTTTCCTGTTTGATCCTTCCCAACATCCTGCCTGTTGGATTTTTTCCTGTCTGTTGGATTTATCCTGCCTGTTGGTATCTCATCTCCTGACATGCTGCTCCTCTTTTGCAGATGTGGAGAGCTCCAGGACGAGGATGAGGAGCGCGGTGTCGGTGCGCGAGGGCCAGGGGGTCGTGCTGCTCTGTGGGACCCCACCCCGGGCAGGAGGTAAGAGGGGGACCTGGGGGCTGCTGGGGCTGGGCAGCACCCCTGGAAGTGCTGAAAAATCAGAATCACAGCAAAATCTGGGTTCTGGAGTAAATGCAGAGAGAAAGAAACCAAAAACAACACAGAGAAGTGTTTAAGAGGATTTACTTTTATCATGAAACGCCTTTCTGGTTCCTGGTAATTTCTGTGCACTTAATGTGTCTGATTTTTATGGAATTTCCTGTAATTAATGGAGTATCTTCTGGAGTTCCATTCTGCCCAGTTTCACAATTGGTGAGCCTCAATGAGCCCAGTTTTCCCTGTGAGCAGAGGATTGCAGAGATGCTCGTCGTTGACAGTGCTGTGTTCTTGCAATCAAGACGTTCTGTGCTGGGATGGAAGGATGCTGTGTAATTTAAACCACTGCTGCTCTCAGGGGGTGAGAAAAATGGATATATGGATTCTTGGTGCACCAAAAGTTGCAAGAATCTTCCATCCCTCATTCTGCATCTTCAGTCTTTGACTAATTGCTATTGAGCCTCGAGTAATATCTGGAAGGAACTGGTTTTATTGTTTTTAATTGATACAGAGTGTCATTATTGAAGGGCTGTGATGTTAAACATTAGATTTGATTGCAAAGACAAGGTAATAGAAGCCAGACATTATATTCAATAATATAGGCATTGTGGCCTCATAAATTTGGCAGAGTCCAAGCAGACACAGCCATAAAGTGGCAATCTTACAACTGTCTGAGCTTGCAGAATTTTTCCCCCTCTAAACTGATACATACTCTTAAATCATCTTTATAGCCTTCCAGCAGCTTTGTCTTTCAGCAGCTGAGAAAACAGGTCATTCTCCAGCTATCTGTTAGAGCTAGAACGATGAAATTCTCCTTCTAGGTGCAGCCCCAAGCCTGGAGTGGCCCAGCTGTTGCTGCAGCTGTGTCCTGTGTGTGGGTTGACACCCAGGGGTGATGGCCAAGCTGAGGCAACGCTGCTGGCAGGGTTTGGGGTGGAGGTGTGGAGCAGGAGGTGATGCCTGACGTGCTCATGGTGCTGGAGCAGCGGCTGGGAGAGGTGAGAATTCCTCCTGCACTCAGCAGATGGGAGATGATTGACACCCCCACACTAATGGTGGTGTTCCTGCAAAAAAAAACAGAACTGAGCGAAAAACAGAGTCGCCAGATGGGACTGAGAACTGGGACCAGAATGATTTCAAATCCTTGAAGCTGGCTGAGAGTTGGAGGATTAACAGTCAAGGTTTTCAGGAGAAGTGGAGCAAGGTGGAAAAAAAATCCTCCTCTTCTCTTCACTGAAATAAAGCTGTAGCAAGCTGGCATTGAACACACAGTGCCCCTGCCAGGGTGGGATAAAACATCCAGGAGGCAGAAATGGTTTGTTAGGAGGAGCAGGGATGGTTTAGGACCATGACCTGGCCTGAGGGGGTTCAGCCCTTTCCATGTCAGTGACCTGACTTTTTAAATTTATTTTTTATTTTTTTTATTTTTTTACTTTGGGTCTGTATTTATTGCACTGAACTATCGAAGAATTCCAGACCATACTAATTCTAAAAACCTTCTTCACTAGCTTGTTTCCTCTCCCTCTGTAGCCCCCAAAATACTCTGCTTTTGTTTTCTGGCATGTTGTGCAGTTTGTAAGATCTTGCTAACTTAATTGCACTTATTTCTTGCATTCTCTGTAAAGAGTTTGCAAGAAGAGCCTTGATTAAATAGTGATTATTCCTGCACGTACAGCATCCCAGTTACAATAGAAACCAATGTTCATCCCCAGCTCATAGTATGGAAAAAGAAAATTGCTTCCCTTCTACAATTTATCACATTTTTTTCCTTGCTTATCTTAGGCACAGATATTTACATAAGTCGTATGAATGTCCCTTTTCCATGGGGAGCAAATTATCCCTGCAGTGAGCAGTGGTTTTGTCCTCTTGAGTCTGCAGTTCCAGCTCCGCTGGGGTGTGGACATCCAGCATTAAACCAACAATCAAACTCCACTTACAAATCACAGACCACTCCAATACTTTCTGTAGAGCTGCAACATTCTCCCCTTTCTGGAAATTAAATAAAATTCCCTTTTTCAGCAGTCTCGTTTGGGATTTACTAAGTGGAAGATTTAGTAAATGACTGGCTTTGAGTTGGAAGTCTTTCCCCCCCTCAAAATATTTTCCTGATCCAGGCTGGTGTTATGTTAAATATTCTAAGCTGTATCATAATTGAGCAGTGATGTTTGGATAATTAACAGGGTCATCTGTCATTGTTCTGCATGGCCATGCTTCTGGATCTTTGAATTCTGCTGCAGGGAACCTGTTCAAACACCATTTTATTGCCACCAAAAATCAGTAAATCATCTCACCCACATTCTCAAAAGGTAAAATAACATTAAAAATGGATTTGTGTAGCTGTCCTGCTACTTTTCCAGTGGTTAAAATCTTTAAATTGCACAGCTATTTTGACTTTTTACTGTTACTGCTCTGTCTTTAATGGTTTTAAGGGGCTGTCGATCCAACAAACATCTCCATATCCCAAACTTAATGTTGGACACAGTTAATGTGCAGCTGGTTAAAAAACATTCATGTGATGCTAATTTTTACCCACTCTGCCAAGAATGGGAAAAGCTAGGCATATGGAGATCTAAAAATGATTTTTCCCTGCTATTGATTTTGTTCCAAAATTGGTATCTAACGAGTGACAAAGCCCTCAGTAAAGCAAATCTGAGTTCCTGTAGGGTTTTACCTCCTGTTACTACTGTACTGAATTGTGATTATTGTGTAGCTTGTCTTCAGCTGTTATTGCTGCCCCTATATACTCTGATTTATTTTGTTTAGTACAGTCAGTTTTCCTCATCTGACATTGATTTTGGATTTATGAGGTATTTCTGCTCTTCAGGAGAGGAGGAGGCAATGAGGCATAGTCCTTTTGTGTTGTCTGGGGTGGTTTGGAGCTGCTTTGTACACAGAGAAAAAGATGATTTTTAATGGTAGAACTGAGATTTGCTTGATGGTTATTTGAACATTTCAACAAATTTTAGTTTGCCTGGAAAAACTCGGCATTAGTTTTACATTGGTGCACTTCCTGCTGCATTGTTCCCATGGGGAATGGGACCATAACCCAGGAGAGCTTAAATAAACAACAAGAATTTTGAGGAGCTGATGAGCTGCTGCTTAGAAATTGCAAGGAAATTCTGATTTATTCCTAATCAGCCTTGTGTGCTCTGCGTTCCTATTTCCTGCAGTATGGCAGGGATGTTCCTACATGGATAAAGCAGTGAAGATTTGTCCTCCCTCTTCCTGTAACTCCCTATAAATGTAGGTTTAATCCATAAATGAGGCAGGATTTGAAGGGCAGGGATCAATTCAGCCCACAGCATATTGTGTCAGAGTTGTGACATGCTGATAGGAAATAATATTAGATCATGGAAAAATAGATCCCAATTTATTGCTCAGTGTTTACTGTGACAAATCCTTCACTGAATAATGGCATGTCTGTTCCAAAATGAATGTTTAGACTTGCAGATTTCTGCTCGTGTCTCCTGTATTGCCATTTGGAGACCTGCAAGTTCCAGCAGGGCTCTGCTCCGTGGGTAGAATGCCATGGAAGGAGTCTCAGATGCCAGAAATATTTGGATGCTTTGCTTCTTCTGCAGCTCCTGAATAGCGACAGAATTTTCCAGTCAACTATAAGTTGAATTAATTTTACATATTTGGCTTTGGAAACATTTTGTACCTTTGAAGCAAAGCAAAGATAAATAGGTGCAACTGCAGAATATGAAATATTTCCTGCTGCACATCAGTGTTTTGTGGAAAAGCTTGGGTTGGAAGAGACTTTAAAGCTCTGATTCCACCCCTGCCATGGCAGGGACACCTCCCACTGTCCCAGCCCCAATATCCAACCAGGAATTGCACATTCCAGGAATCTAGGGGCAGCCCCAGCTGCTCTGCCCACCCTCCCAGGGAAGGATTTATCCCTCATTTCCCATCCAAACTCCCCTTTCATCATCATAGTTTTGCACATTTGCTTTCTGCTCTCATTGCAGGTTGTGGATGACACACGTCTGGGCACCAGCAATAAATCACGCTTGCAGAGCTTCTTGCACAAAAATATATTTTAAGGAGAGTGGTACCTTGAATATTGTAAGGGCATTCTCCTTAAAAACAGCTCCATAATGTTCTGTGCTGTTTCAATCTGCCAAGGAGAAATGGCATTTTTATTTAAACACATATTTTTCAATAGTCCTGCTGGTGTCATCATCATCATCTGCACAAATTTCAGCTGACAGTTTGAAATCAGATGGCACCTGAGAGACACCTCTGTTTGTCCATGAGAAGGGAAATAATAACATGTTCAGCTGCATCTTCCAGAGATTTCTGTCTGCCAGGGCATTCTTTTCACCACCAGGACCAAACCAGTGCTGCAGAGACACTCTGCTGTGCCCTTTGTCAAATTCTTTTTTCTTTTGATAAACCTGTGTTTATGTGGCTGAAATGAATATATCTTATTTATATTTTTGTGCACCACCTTCAGTTGCTTTGCAGAGCATGTTTTTAAGGTGACACAGAGGTGGGTAAGAGATCTAAGAAGCTTTGAGAAGTTTCTTGCTCCAAAATCTTACAGAATTCTAACCCCATGTTCCATTGCGGGGTATCTCTTGGAATAATGGATGAATGGATGGAAGGAAAATTAGAGAAGTAGATTAGGAAAAAAATTCAGGTTGAACCTTTTCACTTACCCAGTCCCAGGTATCTCAGTAATGCCTTGGGGAAAAGAGGAGGAAACTGGAGACAAAAAAACTGCATTTGGCTCTCACCAAGTTTATTTTTATCCCTAAATTGTGGCTGGGGGGTATTTGCCCTCCAGCTCTTTATTATCTTCTCTACTAAAATATTTGGGTTTTTCTTTGGAAAGAGGATAATTGATTAGGAGGAGGGAGGTGGCTGCAGTCCCAGCTGATCCCAGCACTCAGAACAAGAGTGCTGAAAGGAATTTTTGTTTTTCACAAGGGTTTTATCAAGTACCTTCTCCTAAAAGAGTGCAAGAGTACCAAATGAAAGTGTCACTAATTACTGCTTCCACATATAAATATTGGTGTTTGAAAATTGACTCCTGGGTATTTCCATTAGTTTTCCTTGGTTTATGTCCCTAATATTTAACATTCACCAGAAATCAGATTTATTTTAGTTCAGCAATAAACTAAACTATCGCCTTTTTTATCCTCAAAATTATTATAGGCAGGAAGCAATTTAAAATCCTTCCAGCTATTGAAAAAGCACAACAGAGTTCTGGAAATGCTCTCAGCAATTAAATGTAAAGTTGTAGGGAGGTGATTAAAAGAACAATTTGTCACTTGAAATGGATATGGCTAATGGGGATGTATTTACATATTGCTTCCTAAAGCACTTTCTTACTTTTCTGCTGCTTGCAGAGTGGGAGCTCAGAGCCAGGGCTCTTGGAATGACACAGCGAGTCTGGAGCAATTAGTGCAGAAATGTGATGAGGAGGAACCAATCCACAGCTCCAGGGGAAGCAAAACTGGGATTTTGATTCAGCCCTGGAACCCAAGGGCACAGAGCTGTTCTCTCAGGCTCTCATTAACATCTGGGCTGCCTGGGGAGCACCCAGGGATGTCTGAGCTGCTGAGGAGACTTGGGCATGCAGATCTGCTCCTGGCTAATGGTCCCTAGGCTGCTGAGCCCTTCTGCAGGAATGTGCTCTCTGCAGTTTGGGTTTGGTGCTAATAAAGAAATCAGTCCCAAGGATGAGCTTAGAAATGCTGGTGCTTTAATTCCAGTGCTGAGCCTTGCTGGTGATGCTGCTTTGAGTGATTTAGGAAAGTCCAGGAATTACTAAGTGTGAGGAACAAGGGACTTTTAGTGGCTGTTTGACATCCCCTGTGTGACAGATCATTGTGTGCATTACCTCTTGGCCAGTTCTGTGGCTGTGGGGACAGCAGGAAAAAAAAAATACAATTACAGTAATTTCATGATTATAAGCCGCACCTTTTTCATTGAAGAATCCAGCCTACCCCAATAGTGCGGCTAATCATCAGATGTGGCTTATTTATGGACAAATCCCAGTGAAATGCCAACCTGGAAGTGAGAGCCGGCCGGGGAGGGCGCCTGGGGCTGCCTTTAAAGGCTTGGCTGGTCTATGAAAACTGTTTGCAACTTGAGCACCTGACACCAAACCCCGCACTGGCAGTGATTCTGTTACTAACTCGTTACTTTGTTGCACATAGATCCTCTCTTAAAAAAAAAAAATAAAAAAAGAATGCGGCTTATATTCATATGCGGCTTATATATGGAGAAATCCCGTGGTCTGCCCGGCTACCCGGATGTGTGGCTTATAATCAGGTGCGGCTTATGATTGTGAAATTATTGTAATCTTTTTGAAGAATTACATCTGTTTTTACATCAAACTAAAGCTCATTCCAAAATAGAAAAAACCAAACAAGTGGACTCTTACCCTGTTTCATTTAAAAATTAAAATCAGGTTTTAGCTTGAAGTAGGAACCTTGCAACTTCAGCAGAAACATTTCAACATTCTCATTAAATGAGTAGATTGGAATTTCAGGATATTGTGTGTGTGTCTCACTGCTCTCATTGTTCTGGGCTCTTCCCTACACACAACATGCATGCCTGATGACCTGCTCAGCAGGCTGAAAATTGATCTGATGTATTTTAGCTATAAAATAATTCTCCTTTTATGCCAAAACAATTAATGTTATACATTAGTTTCTAATCAGAGTGTTGCCATTATACTCTGGAATAAAATTAGTTTCTGGGGATTCTTCACTTTTTGTGGCTGGATTTGCATTCCCATCACGTGGTTTACATTTTATATAAACAAAAATTCAGCCAAAAGAGCAGAATTAAGGTGAAATTTCAGATGTTGGGAAAACATTGCACCTATTTTAAGCAGATCTCATCACTTCTGGAGGCCACAATCCAAGCCCTGCTACAGAGGTTTTGTAATTGTCATTATTTTTATATGGAGAACATGAACAAAAAGCAAATACTAGTGCAGTTTGTTCTCTGAAGTGTGACTGGAGCTAAAGACTTTTTCATTATCAGTGACAGAGCTGCTTGAATGCCAACAGCCCAGGATCCCTTTTGGAAATGCAGCCTGAGCCTTGGTTTGGTTTGTTTTTCCCAGCTGGACTTACCTGGGACAGTTTTTAATTTCTGTGCATTGAATGTGTACAAGAATCTACCCTAAACCCTTGCAGTTATGTACAGTTTATCTCAAATAACACTCTAAACTGCTTTTTTATTGCCAAAATGCTGCCATTCCTGACAGTGGCACCTGGGACATTTTAAGCTCCAGTTTACACATATGCCGTGGGAGTACACAAACACCTTGTCCTACGCCTCCAGAGCTGAAGATTTCTATTTGGAAAGCAACCTTTAACGTTTGCCAGGAGAAATGAGGGAGATGTTGCTTGTTTTATGGCACAAAATGCCACCAAGAGCAGCTGGTTCTCGGGGCTCAGGGTGGTGAGCTAA
>VRYO01000638.1:17633732-17659867 GCA_009812075.1 Sialia sialis | reverse complement strand
TGCTGCCTTCCCATCCTTAATGAATTGCACCTCTGGAGTTCTGGAGGAAGGAATTGTGGTGAAAGCCACAATGCTGCAGGTGCACAGGGATGATAATCTCGCAGGTGTTTTCCTCCTCATGGTTCTGTTTTTGGCAATACATATTTCTAAATATGACAGAAGTTGAACTCCTGAGCCTCTTAATGGCTGGGACACGCCGCTGCTGCAAAATTCTCCTAATGGAAGAGGTTTAAATATTGATAGAAGAAAATTAAATGCACTTTAATGATCAGCCGTTTCATTTGATGTCTTTTTTGTTATGCAGCCCATAAATATCTTAATAATTTCATTTATTGAGTGGGGTTTTTTTCCCCTTAACTTGTGTTAAATTGTCCCGTTGGCTTTGGCAGCCTGGGGAGGCGCTGAGGGTTCAGGATGTGCCACTTTCCATTTTCATGATGCACCCAAATTTGTGCAGGCTCAAATTAAACCTGTACAGGAAGGGCTGATCCCCATTTCATGGGGCAGTGCCAGTGCTGCACACACCAAGGTCAGTCAAGCTGTAATCATTGCTAATTAGCACTTCCAGGAGCTGTAATCTTTGCATAAGTGGCACGTGGGTGAAAAATTATTCCTTGCCTGGAACACCATTAAAAATTTATTTTCCTTTGATCCTGTAGGAAATGGATGAGACAAACACGTGGCCTTGCACAGGAAGGGGCTTTTGCCAATTAAAATTGGGCACGCAAAGCTCCCAGTGATGCTCAGAAAACAAAACAAATTCAGTGGATTTTTTGCCAGATCTCTTAGCTTATCTTTTGAGGTTTTGGTTTTTTTGCTTTTCTTTCAAATAATCATAATGAATGGTAGCAAGGGCTACTTCACCCCATCCTACAGAATTTTTTTAATGGAGTTTTTATGGAGTTTTGTATGAAAAATGAGTTTTGCTGTGTGATGAGCCCTCCTGGGAATTGAGGCTCCTTCTGACATTCTCATCACATGGATGCTCCTGTCCTGTTTCTACCTGCTAATCATCTGGCTGAGGAGTTAAGCAGCTACTGAATGAATAATCTTCCCATTTTAGACAAGTTTGCTCTCGTTTTTGCTGTCTGCTCCTATTTCTGTGCATATTAAATTTAGGGGAGAAAAAAAAAAAGGAGATTTAAGGAGATTTAAAGAAAGCCCCTAACATTCTGAATTTCTTTGGCCTTTTTTTTCTGCTGGAGGAGGGAAAAAAGTGGGGTGTTGCTAGTTTTAGTACTTATTAAAATCTGATTTTCTCAGTCATTGGGTCTGCTTGTTGCACAATAAATAATGCAATAAATGTAAATAAATATAAATAATGCAATGCTGTCAAATACTGAGAGATAGAGATTCAGGCAGCTCTTAAAATGCTGTTTATTGCACAGATGAGGTCCCAGCAGCTGTGGGTCCTGGGTGAGCCTGGAGCTGCTGGCCCTGTGTCCTGAAGTTCTGTTCCATTCATGTTACAAAGCATTACATTTCTTTTTTTGCTGTGCATCTTATTACATAACAACCAATCAACACCTTTACTATTACCTATAGCCTATCCTAACTACCAACATTACCATATTCACGTTACTATTTTCCAATCACCAAAAGTTCATATGTTACAGTTTCAGCTAAAAGTTGTTTTTCAGTTTTCTTGCAGCGTAAAATTCTGAGATTTTTTTCTTCTACTTGCAATATCGGTTTTCTTGTTTGCCTGTGAAAATCTTTTTGCTTGGTAAAAACATCTTTAGTTTGAGGTGGATTTATCCTTTGCTCAGAGTCATAAAAGCCCCTTCAAACTCACTTCTTAGTTACCCTGTCAGACAGGCTCAGCAATTCTTTTTTTATACATCAAAACTTGCTTTCATTTCTATTCCTTCTTCAGATTCTACATTCAAAGATCTTTCTGTTATACATCCATATCTGTGAGACCTTCCTGTCAAATCCTTATCCTCCCCAACAAAATACAGTAATAAAGTGACCTTTTGAGGGGAACAAAAAGTGGATAAATCCTATCAAACACCTTTGCTTGTGCTCTTTTCCCCACCCAGACCTGTCGTTCGCCTGGATCTTCAACGAGTACCCCTCGTTCGTGCAGGAGGACAGCCGGCGCTTTGTGTCCCAGGAGACAGGACACCTGTACATAGCCAAGGTGGAGCCCTCAGACGTGGGCAACTACAGCTGTGTGGTGACCAGCAGGGCCAGCAGCAGCCCCGTGCTGGGCTCGCCCACGCCGCTGGTGCTGCGCACGGACGGTACGGCCGCGCCACGGAACTGCCAAAATTGGGGAACATCCCCAGCATCACTCACGCCTTGGGGCTCTTGCACCATAAATTCTTGTTTGTTGTCTGGTGTGTTGGTGTAGAGATGAAATTGTGGGGGTTTTACTGGCGCAGCCGCTCCCTCAGCCCTGTGGTCAGTCTCTACCCTGCTCTTCTGTACAGAGTTTTTCTCTGTTTTCTGCCTTTCCCATTTAGAAAGACCTCACATTCTTTGCTCCCTATGTAGTCCCCTTCAAATTCCTCAGGTATATCCTCCTTTATCTTTTTTTTTTTTTAATAATTGAATGCATAATGAAATTAAAATACAAAGATAGTATTGTCTTTCTACAAAGATAAACTCCGTTGCATCATAACTCCGTCCCTGATCTCACCGTGCCTCCTTTTACAAGGAGAGAAATAAACTTCATTTTGAATTGCAAAAGAGTAAAAGGAAATCCTTTAAAATTCACCTTCCCAGCCTGACCTTGTCAATTGTCTCCCACAGGTGTGATGGGAGAATATGAGCCCAAAATAGAAGTTCAGTTCCCGGAGACACTGGCAGCAGCCAAAGGCTCCACTGTGAAGCTGGAGTGCTTTGCACTGGGAAAGTAAGTTCTGCTCTTCTCTGAAAATTGAAGCACCTTTGGGTTCACCTGCACCAGAGTTGTGGGGTTCTGGCAGTTTGTTCTGTGTTTTCCCAACACCTGATTTTGGTTATCACAGCTCCTGCTTTGAAGTAAGAGGGCAAAGACTCTTGAAGTGTATTTTCATTTTGTTAAGAATTAAGATGTGTATGTTGGCAGCACAGGAATTTACATTTCATTTCAAATTTACTTGAGTAGATTCAGTGTGGTTTTGCATATGACCTTTTTATTAAGTCTCTTTTCTCTGTGCAAAGAAATGATGCTGAAGTCTGCGAGAATGTTGTCTGAATTTTCCTCTTAAATGTACTTGATGCTTTCATAATATTGCTCTTCCTTTACAGCCAGAATAAAGATTGAAATGTGTTTCTCCTCTGAGTGATGCTTCACTCGCAGCTGATACCTTTTCTCTTTCACAGATGATCTGAGAACGCATTTGTGTTTCTGTAAATGTATTTATTTACCAGTGTGGGGTTTGCTTGCAGGCAGCTTTGTCAGGTGCCCATATCAGATTGATAACTTGATCACACACTATTGCCTTGGCTCCCCAGCGAGGGGAGGGAAAGTTTGCAAATCAGAGAATGAAAGGCTGCCGGAGGATGGTAATTCCAAAAGCATTGCCTGGATTCTTCCTCCGTGGAAGCCACTGGTAAATCCCACCCGTCCTCTGGGGAGGCCAGTGCTGATTTACAGGAAATTTTGCAATTCCTTGGCATTCACAGAGTTATCCAGACAAATTTGGTACCACAAATGCAGTGCAGGAATCAGCAGCGAATGCAAATCAGGTGCCAGAGCGTCTGCCCATCTGTCATGTACAGTGTGCTTACTGCTTTTAACACAGCCTGCAAGTCACTGCTGAATTTAGTTTGCTTTAAGTATCTCATTATGACAATCAAGGACTTTAAGCAAAACTGTTTAAAATCTCATTACTCTCTCTTTAGCCCTGTGCCTCAGATTAACTGGAGAAGAACTGACGGGCTGCCATTTCCGAGTAAAATAAAGCTGAGGAAATCCAATGGCATGATTGAAATCCCTAATTTCCAGCAGGAGGATGCAGGGCTCTATGAATGCATTACTGAAAACTCCAGAGGCA
Source organism: Sialia sialis (assembly GCA_009812075.1). NCBI lineage: Eukaryota > Metazoa > Chordata > Aves > Passeriformes > Turdidae > Sialia > Sialia sialis. Next base: position 17,655,881 of record VRYO01000638.1, on the reverse strand, counting down.
AAAACATCGCCAGAGGACGTCTCACTTACTATGGTAGGAAACTTCTGTTCTGCCTCTCTCCCACCTTTTTTTACTCATCCAACTGCACTGGGGTACTCTGGAATTTCCAGTTCCTGCAGCTCCATCAAGCATTTGGGCTTAAGAACCCATGGCATTTAAGTGCTCCCAGAAAATGAGAATTTCTGCAGCAGTTTCCTGGTAAGGTCTCTAAGAAATGGCTTAAAAGCTCACAAGGATTGCTGGGAGTAAAGTGATTGTGCTTTTTTTTTTTTTTTTCTGTGACAGAAAGATTTTTTTTTTCAAAAACATTTCTTGGTCCATTGGTGAAACCTTCAATTTTCAGTCAATTGGATTTATTTGGGGGGATCATTTAGGCCTCCCATCTATGGGAAGTACAAATTTTGTCTCGCTTTGTGAAAAGATTACTGATGCATATTCTCAATCCTGTGCTTTCAAAACAGCCAATTTTATTTTAAAATGAGTAAATAAATGGGAGGATATAATCCAGTATAGGAAATGAAATAATATGAAATTTTATAGCTGGAAAAGAGGCAGTCTCTTGTGCATTTAAGGCTATAGAGTGAAATGAGTATCAGCAAAGCACACTGGTGGTGGTGTAAAGCAAGAGTGATTTGCAGCAAAGTGGTAATTGACAATTTTTGTTAAAGCCAGATCTCAGCAAATATAATTTTCTTTACTTGAATGGCAATTTAAACAGTGCTTCTGACTCTGCCTTGGAATGTTTCCCTCATGGAGGAATATTTGAGCAAAGAGAATTTTTTTTTTAGTCGGATAAAGGCACAGAGCACAATTCCTCTGCAACTGGGATTGAGTTCTTTACTGCCTCTCCACGGGGAGCTGTGCTTGGTAGAACACACAGATTCTGGTCCATGAAGATTTTCCTTTAAGGTACAATAGATTTTATAAGGAGGAAGGAAAAGAGATTTCTCTCCAGATGAATCTTTACACTGGATGAACGCCCTGTGGTTGGAAATGTTTGAGGCCAGGTTGGACAGCGGCACTTAAAGCAACACCAATTTTCCATGCACTGATTGCAATTACGACTTTTTGAGAAATCCTGTGATTAACACAGGGCAATAAATCCAATCTGCTTCACCTGCCAGTGTCCTCTGCCATTCCAAACTCGGCACTGTGCGTTTGGTTTTATTGAGTGGCCTTTTTTGGTGCTTGAAAGTTCCAGAGTTGTGCTTTGTGCATCATTTTGGCTCCATTTTCCTGTGGCAGTGGTGAGATACATCAGTATAAATTAAATATAAAATGAAGATTGTTCATCAGTCCTTGTCATTCCAACAGTGGCCATTCCTGGGGTAGCTGCCCTGCTGCCCTTCTTTGCTCATTAAAAGGCCACAGAGCTGAATTGAAGGATGTTGCTGATCAATAAAAACGACCTAGCTGCAGTTCTGTCACACCTGGATCAGTGTGAATGTTTTCAGTGCAAATCTAGCCAGGGGTTGGAGCCCTCAGCTGGAGTTCATGTTGCAGGAGTGTCCATGTTAAAGTCATCCCTGATATGGATGTTTATCTTCAGAAGAATAACGAGAGCTGTAATGGCAGTAATGGGACTCCAACTGCTCCGTTTCATTTGTTCTGCTTCATGGAACCCATTCTGCAGAATTAAATAGATTTAAGTAATCTTTCTTATTTTGGTACTTGCTTTGTTGTTGCAGTTGGAATTCCAACAAGCCTGGATTCAGGATAAGAGCATTTAACTCTTTTTGATCGTTTGAAGTTAGCGATAAGATTCAGAAGATATTCTGATGGATTGCCACCTCAGCTGGTGCCAAAGCCCAGAAATCTGTCTGGTGAAGAAATCTAACCACATCCCACTCAGCCTACCAATAAAAGATCAATATTTGAGGAAGTTGTTCCAAAAGCAGATGAGGATTTGGGGGAAACTAATGCAATAAACTGAAGACATAGAGTAAAGAATTCCCCATCTGCCAGAGAGTACCAATGCTGTCAGAAATCCACAGATCTCCCGTTTTTAGGGAATGCTGGCTGCTGTTAAAACACTTCACTGGTAGAAGTTTAAGGCATGCCTGCTTATCAAACACAGAAAAATATAAACATTGCAAAAGTACAAATATCTTTTTATTTCATTGATTTTCCTCTTGGCAGAAGAAAGCTTGTTTCTGCCTGACCCACGAAAAGCCAGTATGAGAAGGATTGGGGTTAATGTCTTTCAAGTTTTCATCATGGAATAATGTGAAAAAGAAAGCTTTAGGAGGAAAAAATATTGATAAAAATATTTCATGTGCCTGAAAAATAGGTTTTTCTTTCTTTGCCAACTTTAAGGATTCTTTGTAAATACAACATAAAGCTGGTCCTAAACAAAAGCTTGAAACATTCATTGCTCTGCTCCTGCTCTGATTTGCTTTATGAGCTGAAACTGGAAAGTTTGAAGTCTGGAAATCAGGTTTTCCAGTGCATAAATAGTTTGGTTAAAAGCCCTTTTTTCACCCAATAATGAATTATAGCCTTGAATCCACAAAGCCTTGAACACAGGCTCAGCTTCACTCCTGTCCATGGTCAAAATTTAAAAAATTCCTATAAATCTGTCACATCTGTAACTCATCCTGGAAGAAAATGAAATGGGTTTGTTTTATTGTAGTTATGGTGTAACCATGGCTCTGAACCCATCATTGGTGTTAATAATTAAACAGATATTCTAAACCAGGTATTCTGGGTTCATTACAATACTCACAGGCTTGTAATCTTCCTTTTTTCTCCTGAAGGATTTTATCAAGAAAAGCCGACATCAAATGTCCAGGTTTTTGTCCTTTTTACAGTTCCAACATTTGTTAAATGCCAGTTTTCCACTCAGGGGAGTTCAGATTGTGCTAAAAATAGGACAAGATTATCCAACTTTGATTGAGAGTAGAACCTGAATATATAAATAATTTGCTTTCCCTTTATTAGTGTGTTCATTTGTCATTGCTTTTAGCTTCCCATAAAGAGATAACAGAAAAAAAATAAGAATCCAGGAGATGTTTCATGGCAGAGAAAAATGAGAGGAGATGAAACAATTTCATTTTTGTGTTTTAGGATGCAATTAAACATGAAGCACGGTAAAGATATGTAAAGCAATTAATTTAAAGTATAATTGAATAAAATATATTCTTAATTAGCCCATGCTGATATACCAGAAGCACCAAGGTAAAATATTTGACAGGGAGGAAGAAATTCTGCTGCTCTTCTCCTTTTGCTGTGATAACAAAGATGAAATTCCCCAGGAATAAGTAGAATTTACATAATTTTTCTTTAGTGTATTTAAAAATACTGGCATATTTGGGGTTTTTAAAAAATAATCTACCAGCAAAATTAAACTAAAACTGTTACTTGTATATGTGGAAGAATAACTGTTTAAAGTTTTTATTTGGTAGCTTGACTAATAGAAGTCTTCGAAATATCAACAAAGCTACAAACTACTAAATAATGATAATAATAATAATAATAATAATAATAAGTTGCTGAGTTTGGTCAGCCTAGAGTTTAATTGCTACTTTTGTCTAATAATATAATTTTCTTGCTGCCCAGGCAATAGTTTGTCTTCTTTTACATGCTAAAGCTTTTCCCAGTGATTCGGAATTACCTGTTGCTTGAGGGCGTTATTATTTTCAAACAGGAGTCTAAAAATGGACAAAAAATGGAGGTGTCAGCTGCTTCTCCAGGCCCAGCTGTTTTAGCAGAACAAAAATTATTCATGTTTGGAATTTTGAGAGGAAATCAGAGTTCATCCCTGCTGCAGGGATCAGTGTGAGTGTCAGAGCCTGGCTTTGGGTCACACTCAGGTCACACTTTGGGTTTTTCCCCATTTCCTTCCTCCTGCATCCTCTCGTACTCTGGGAAGTTCTTCCTTCTTGCTGAGCTCCCCAGAGGTGTTTCAGAGATTTCCAGCCCAGCTTTCACACTGGGAATGTCAAAGTGCAAATGTAAGAAGGCAAAATTGTGTGTGAATCCCTGCTGTGGGATTTGGCTCCCAGCAGAGCACAGAGCTCCTGCAAGAGCCATGGCCCTGAAATTCTGCCTTCCCTTTGCTCTGTTCCCTTGGCCTTTGTTGTATTCTGTCCCTCTGAAGGAAATAATAGATAAAAATAGGAGGTTTTTTATGCATTGTTAGCCCCACAGATAATTTAGAAATCCCAGCACAGCCTCTGGGAAGTGTCAGTCCTTCAGCTCCTTCCAGGAGCAGCTCCTCCTTCACATCAACCCCTAGAATGTCACAAAGGTTTTGTAAAATCAAAAAAAAAAAAAAATAGTTCCTCCTTCCCTTTTGGCCTGGAGTGTAATGAAGCAACAATTGTTTGCTGCAGGCTTCACTGGCTGGAAGAGAAGGGTCATCATCACCACCCAAAAAAGCTGAGAGGCCTCTCACTGGGATGCTTTTATGGGATGCTTTTTGTGGAGTTACACACTTGTTCTCTCCCTGCCTCAGGGACCATCAGCACTGCAAGGAATATTTTAGGCTAAAACAACTGAAGCACAATCCAGGCTGGTGCTTTTCCAAGTGACTGGCCATGGAGCTGCCGGCTAACCTGCTTTAAAAATCACTTACCTACAGCATTCTGTCCTGGGGGAGCTACAGATGAATCTTTCATGAAGATTGCACAGCAAGTTCTGAAGAATTCTTAATGTTATCCCAAAATACAGATTGCTGTCACACTCTCAAACCCTGTGAACTCCTCCAAAATTAACTTCCAGCCTCTCAGCTTGCAGGACAATGTCTGTTTTGTTGGGGTTTTTTTAATCTCAGCAAGGATGTGCTGCCTGCTTGCCTGTTCCATGCTTTAGGAAGGAGTGACTCTTCCTGTCTCCTCAGGAGGATCCAGGTTTCACAATAACTCTGCAGTAGAGAAAATGAGGCTTTGTTACCAGGTACAGATGTGGCAGTGGTGGTGGAATCAGATATTTTGGGCAGTCAAATTTCCCTGGCAGTGACTACACCTTTAGAAGAATAAAGCTGCTTATTCAGTGTGCTCAGGCAGAGCTCAACAAGAAAAGGGCAGTGCTGGACTTGTTCTTCATGTAGAATAACTGAATCTTTATTAGCTGATATTATATAGCTATATTACCTTATATTAGCTATTATATTATATTAGATATTATAAACTAATATATATTTTATTAGCCTATATATTTAGCTTATATTTATGTGGTTATTAGAAGATCTTGTGTTTAACTGGTCATTGAAACTTGGTTGATAATGGCTGGTGTATATATTCATCTAACTTTTCTCTTTTTAGATACATTTACATTCTTGTCTCTTGGGATGTAGATATTCAACATGAGTAAAATCTTCCTCTTCACAGGTGTAGTCTGTCTTCTGTGAGAATAGATTGTTATTGAATAGATTGTTAACTGATTCTCACTCTTACAATTCTTTTTTTTCCACGGGAACTTACCAGGCTAGCAGTTAGCTTTGCCAAAGTAACAAGGCCTGACCTTACAAGGCCTCACTTTACAAAGGCTGACTTTACAAGGCCTGACTTTACAAGGCCTTTCTTCTCTAAGGTTTTATCTCTAAGTAGCACTGCTCCTGTTCTGAGAGGCTGTCAGAGTATCCTGATCCTGACCTTTTTTCTGCACATTTATCCTGGCCAGAGGTCAGAGTATTCCCAGCTGGAATTGTCCCTGTTGAGCTCCTTTTCAATTTGGAGCTGGTTGGTCGAATTGTTCTCTTTCACAGATTGAAAATGGTGCTTTTCTTCCTGCTCAACTCCTCCATCTGTAATTGGAAGGAAAAAAGAGTCTTCCTGCAGGAAATCACTAAGTCTCCATCAGGACTCTCTTGTGGATGGACAAGCAGCAGGAATTTCTCACCCTGTGCCTTGGGAAGCTGTTCTGTGCATTTCTGCTTTATTTTATTGAGTGGGAACTTGGGAAACCCTGCAATGGAGACTGCCTGACACACAGTCCTGAAACAAGATTAGATAGACAATGATTTTTTTTATTGGTAGAATTGAATCCAAGATCTTTAGACTTGAAAACAGATTACATTTAACCTACAGTAATTTCACAATTATAAGCCACACCTGATTATAAGCCACACATCCTGGTAGCCGGGTAGCCCACGGGATTTCTCCATATATAAGCCGCACCTGAATATAAGCCGCACCTTTTTTCTCTCTCTCTTTTTTTTTTTTTTAAACGAGGATCCATGTGTGGCAAAGTAACGAGTTAGTAACAGAATGGCGCCAGCGCGGGTTTGGTGTCAGGTGCTCAAGTTGCAAACAGTTTTCATAAAGCAGCCAAGCCTTTAAAGGCAGCCCCAGGCACCCTCCCCGGCCGGCTCTCACTTCCGGGTTGGCATCTCACTGGGATTTGTCCATAGATAAGCCGCACCTGATGATTAGCTGCACTACTGGGGTAGGCTGGATTCTTCCATGAAAAAGGTGCGGCTTATAATCGTGAAATTACTGTACTTTGAAGTGGAGATAGACAGCAGATGTTAAATATTCCACATGTCTGGATCCATCAGTAATTCAAGCCCTGCTGAATGTTGCAGGGATATTTAGGTGTGCAAAGTGCTCATGACATGGAGCCCTGAGCTTTCCTTCCCCTGGCACATGTGGGGCAAATCCTGCCAGTGACAATGGGAGATGAAGCAATGGCTGGCTTGAGGTCCAATGTTGAAACATAGATTTTGAAGCTTTAACCTCAGTTAATACCAGTGGAATTGTTCATCCATGTGACACAAAGATCAGGTCACCCTGTCTTTTGAAGCTGACCTTGATAAAGAGGGTGCAAAAAATAAATTATCCCCAAATCAGTGAAAGGTGTTAATCCTCATGGGGATGTAAAAAAAAAATAAAAGAAAAAGTGATGTTCAGAGGGTTTCACTGTCAGCAAATTTTGGTTGAATTCCAGTATTTATTAGTGGTTAAAACCTTAGTGAATACATTTTAGGAAGTTCTGTAAGAAGTTAACCCTAAATACAGACACATAAATCATAAATAGATCAAGAATCATTCTTATAAAAGCCTAGTGCTGTCCATGCTCATGCTGAAGTCTTTTCACTGCATTGAGAGGAAATTTCCATTTTTCCATTTTCCATTTTTTCCAAGGAAGCCAGGAATCCTTCTGTGCTTCCTACACTCCTGTATTAAATAATATTCTCCTGTACCACCAGGGACTTGTTTCCTCCTGGTTGTTTTCATATGAGATTTTCCTGAATTGCTGACTTAAGATGAGCAAATGCACTCTGGAAAATTCTGTGCCCATAGCTAAGGGTTTGCAGTCAAGTTTCATCCTCCTTTTTCATCTGTTTTCTCCATAGGCAACATCCAGGATTTATCTTTTCTTGGAAAAATAGCATAGGCTGAGATTATCAACTTTCCAGTAAATTAAATAAATTCAAAGAAAATTCACAAATGACTATAAAACGGTGTTGAACTGATGTGTGAAATAGCACTAAAGGAATAAAAATAAATTGCTGTTGTCTTTCATGCAATGATGTTTATTTTCCAAGTGAGCTTTCTCCTTCCTGTGAAAGCTGTAACAGATGTTTTAAATATCTTTACAGTTTTAACTGTATTTTGGGTAATTCTGAAGGATGTATGGTATTACTGCATCAAATTTTGGCTTAAAAAATGGTGATTTTTATGGACTTTATTCTACTGGTTTGCATTACTCAAATTCTGTGCCAAGACTTCTACTTTCAAAAACAATCTCATGGAATCATGTTTTCATCCAGTTAAGTGCTGCTTTGCATTAGAAAACAATTTAAATGGTATTTAGCACTGAGGCTGACATACCATTATTTTTTTTTAGGACTTAAAGGATTCTCTTCAGCATTAATTTGATGATTTAGCCACATCACTTATTTAATTTCAGTCTCACCATTAATGTCTTTCTCTTACATTTGCCTCGATTGCAAAATGATGTTGTTTAATCATTAGTGACTTTAATATTGGTTTCACAATAGTCCAGCTTTAGTGATCTGTACTCTCAATTTTCTTCTGGCTCAGTGCTCATAATAAAAATGTATAAGAGGAATAACAAGATATTTGTTTCATCAGGGGGCTTGAAGCAGGACCAGTGGGAAGCTCTTTGTGCAGAAAATGGATGAGCTCTGTGCCAGTTGAACCCTGTGATGCTGATCTGGAGCAGTAACTTGGGAGGGTTCATGGTGTGTTTTGTTTCCAGCAAAGCCTCACTGGCTCCAGACCATCAAGGATGTGGAAGTTGCTGTGGAGGACACTTTATACTGGGACTGCAGAGCAAGTGGGAAGCCCAAACCATCCTACAGGTGGCTGAAGAATGGAGAGCAGCTGGCAATAGAGGTAACGTTCTGTTTGGGAGCAGTGCTGCTGTGTAAAATTAACAACATGGGAGATTCCAAAAATTCCTGGTATTAGTCAAGAGAAACCTTTGATATTGGATTTGTATTTTTTGAGAGCATCCTGGTGAAGCCTCAAAAGCTGCAAAGACAAATTATGTTGTACAAAAATATTCCAGCTAAAAGCAAATTCAAAAACAATAGAACCACAGAAAGAAACGTGTAAAGAATGATAGGAGAAAGAAGTTTAATAATGTTATAAATAAAGAACTATAAATAAGGGATAGAGAACTTGATTTATTTTATTTATTTGCAGCTGGCATTTCATTAAAGGTAGTAAGAAAATATTTTCAGACTTCTTGACAAAACCTCTGAGGATTCATGGGTTTATCACTGCTTGTTGCAAAGAATGGAGTACAAACAGCAACATAACATAGATATTTGCTTTAATGCCGTTGTCATAGTAAAATAATTGAAAGTAATGCATTTGGTGACAGGGAAAAGAGGTTGAAGCTAGGAGGTGAAAGGTCAGAAATGCAGAACAGCATCTGATACCCCTTATTTATTGATGTTCATTGAAAACAGCCCTGTTCTATCAGGCTATCAGGAATGTGAGCTCAGGCACTTTGCCGGAAGGCATTTCACCCTTGGCCAATGCCCTGTGCTCAGCACTGGCTTTTGGGGAAGAAAGGGACTGCTCAGGTGAATTCACTGGTTCTGAAAAATGAGCAGAGCACTGGAAAGCATTTCTTACATCCGTGCTGGCTAAAAGCAGTGGTGCTGTTTGGTGGTTAAATGAGGGAGCACAGAATCTCCTCTGGGTGATTTAAGAGCATTGTTGCTGTGTCATACAGAGTCACTGAGGTAATGGGCTTTTTTTACCTCAGGAAGTACAAAAATGTCTTGGAATCGTTCATCTCCCCATGTCTCAGTTTGGAGTGTTGCTGTCATGTCTTTTGGCGTGGTGTCAGGGCAGAAGTGTGAGTTCCTCTGGAAACAGTGTAGGAATTTTTTGAGAAGCATCTCTGAGAGCCCAGAGGAGCTCTCTGTGTGCAGTGACCAGGTTTCTTCTGCTCCTGACTGCCGTAATCCCTCCTGCTGGGTCTCCTTCACAAACATCTCCTGGGCTTGTTCACTCAGCTCTCCCCTTCTCCAGGAACAATTCTTCTCTCAGAGCAGCAGCTGCAGAGATCAGGACATGGAGACTCAGCATTTTTCCTCTTTGGGGTGTTTTTCTGTCTAGATGAGCCCCTTGCACTCAGGACCTGTCAGGAAAGGAGCTGAGCTGGAGCCAGCTGTGGGTGCTGCAAGAGGTAGTGATTGCTCTGGGCCCCCTTTTGGGTCCAGATCCAAAAAACAGCCCCTAGAAATCACTTTTGGGCAGGTGATTTTTGGGTTTAGCCCATTACTGTGTCTGGTTTTCCCCAGAGGTTGTTCCCCAAAGCTGATGCTCCTTTGGATTTGTCTTTCTCATGGCTCATTTCTCACCAGTTCTGCCACTCAGATTAGTCACTTCCTGCTGTGACTGAGCTTTCCAAGAACAAGCAAGGTGAGCAGAGCCAGATCCTTGAGTATCTGTGCTGGCTCCAAGGCACTCCAGTTTGTCTTTGCTTTAATGACTGGTGGAATTTTCTGCACAGTGTTACAGAGAGCTCGTTAGCAAGTGGCACATGTGAAATCTCTAAATAGTGCAAAATGCCAGTGCCATCTGCACAGTGTGGTTACTCTGCTCTGTCTGAGGGGCTGCTAGGATTCTGTCCATGTTTCTGGAGAAATAAAAGGGCATTTGAGATTGCCAGACCCCAATGCAGCTGGGAATGTTTGAATAATTACTTCATAAACTGCATTGATCTCCATATCTGGTCACCATTGCTGTACCATGATGCAGTTGTGTCACTCCTTTCAGAACTGTGTTCATGATTATGCTTTTGCATTTACCCTATTCATTGTATTTATGCTGTCCTATTTCTATTCCTTACTTATTTTAAATTTTTCACAGGAAATATATCATCAATAAAGATATTTTTCTTAATATTCAGGGAAGGATCCAAATTGAAAATGGTGCACTTACAATATCAAATCTAAATCTGACAGATTCTGGCAGATACCAGTGCATAGCTGAAAATAAACATGGTGTCATCTCTTCGAGTGCAGAGCTCAGGGTTGTAGGTAAGATGTTCCTTTTTTCACTGAAATACAAACCTCATTATCCCTCTCCACACCCCCTCAGATTTAACTCACTCAGCTGCTGTCACTGAAATAAAACATTTTTGTCAACCTGATGTCTTTATCTGCGGAGCTGAAGAGTTGAGTCATCTGCTGCCAGAGGATTTTCAGGCCAATCATTCATTTAAAAGAGAACAGGATAAATTATTCACCAGGGGAAGAGCAGGGATGGGGGTTTGGGTTTGGGCCAGAGGATTAAAACCTCTGGTGTGGTGTGGAGGTGCTGCTGGCTCCATCAGCTGCTCTCAGCTCTGTGTGGGGCCAGCATGGGGTTAAAAACCTGTGTGTGCAGGGACAGGGAGTGACATCCACCCATCCACCCACCTGCCTGACAGCACAGGGTTAAAAATGTTTCTAAAATCATGGGAGTTGTACTCAACAGATTCAGGAGTGGAAAGAAAGGTTGGGCCTGGTAGGGCTGGAAAGGGAACCAGGCCTGGGAACGAATGCTGAGCTTTGTCTTTATTGGATCATGGGAAACTGCACCTGTGTGATCATCATGTGATAAATAATATGATTGTTAAATGTGATAATTGTTTGGTAAATTGAATATATTATTGTTTAATCGTAATAAGAATCATGAGAAGCAATGTAATGGTGACAAGAATCATGAGAAAGGATGTTTGGGAGCTGATGGAAATCACAAGAATCCATGCTTGGATAAGACCAATGGATACAATAGAACAATATGGGTTTAATAATTATTCTATAGTTACATAACAAAAAGAGTATAAAAACTCTTGTGGAGTCAGATGGAGTGTGGAGTGAGATTTGAGTGGAGTCAGATCCATGTGGAATCAGATTTGTACCCCTGATCCCAGAGCTCTGCAGTAAAAGAACCTGCACAGAATCATCCTGGGATTCTGTATTTCTAGGGCTGAACAGTGGCAGCTGTGTTTGGGGGAGCAGGCCTTGGCACTGACACACTCACCCTTGGGCATTTCTCCCTCCAGCCCAGCCAAACTGAGCTGCAGCACTGCTGTGCTTTGGGCACTCAGGTTATTTCATCCAGCCTTGCTCTCCTCAAACACTGAATTTCCTTTCAAAGTTCAGTGCTGCCACAGGCAGAGGCCACGAGCCTTTTCCAGACTGGTCATGAAAACTTTACCCAGAATGAGCTGCACTGTCATTTCCTGCCATCTGACCCACGAAACTGGGACCCCTCCAGTTCCTGGGGCTCAGTGATGCTCCTGCTGTGACATTGATGAGGTTGATCAGGTAAATCTGCTCCCTCCAGCACTGCATCCAGTGCTGAGCACTCCCTGGGTTCTCTGAGCTGTGTCCTCTCTGCTTGCCCTGCTGAGTGCTCACCTGCACAGCTCAGACCTTGGGTGGCAGGGTGAGGTACAAAAAAGGAGAAAATGCCTAATTGCCCAATAGCAGATCTGTCTGAACTAATTAATGGTGTTAATTACGTTTGGAATCTGAGAAGTGCCCGTTTAAGTGCTAAACAGCAGTATCATTAATCTCATTAAACGTGCTTTATTTCACTACTACTACCCCTTCTGTTTTAGCTTCTGCTCCAGATTTTTCCAAGAATCCAATGAAGAAACTGATCCAGGTTCAGATAGGCAGCACAGTTGATTTTGAGTGCAAACCCAAAGCTTTCCCTAAGGCCAAATGTTCCTGGAAGAAGGGAGGTGAGCAGCTACACGAAAATGAAAGGTATCACCTTACATTGGTTTATTTGTTTTAATCTTACAAGAAGCTCTTGTGTGTCTTTTTATGCAGTGGTGTCAGCTGTAGATCCAAACACTTGTAAAGTCTCTCTGAAGTCTGTCTGGCCTGAGGTTCTTTGCTTGTTGTTTTTTGGGGGTTTTTTTGTTATGATGGTATGAGAGCACAGAGTGCAAGTGTGCTGCTTTCTCTAAGGTCAGGGTCAGATTTTGTTTTCAGTTTAATGTACAGTTGGGCCTGATTTAGAGAGAGCCAGGTAGAAAACTGGGAATGCAAAGCCTGTCAAAAGTACTAAAAGGCTTCCACAATATGCTCTGAAAATGTTGGCAAAGGGACATGTGAGATGTGTTACAGCCATGGGGATGATGTAGCTGAGAAGAGAAAGAAAAGTTAATTGGGAGGTCAAGGATAGCAGATGGAAACATGAAAAGAAAAGGAAAATGCACTTGCAGGTTCTTTTCAAGCAGCCATGATCTAGCAGGGATAACAGATGCCATCACTGTTTGTTTATTTGTTAGGGTTAGAGTGAGAGTGGCTGTGTTTTGGGATTGTAATTCTCAGGGGAGAGTTTGTGATTCACCCATACCCCCAGCTGTTGATTTCCAACAACCTGTAAATGTTTTTTCCCAGCAATACTCATTAAAACATAATTGAATTAGTCATAAACTGCATAAGTGTGCTGGTTAAATGGTACAGAGACAAAATGCAGGGCTGTACCTCTCTGCTCTGGAGCTGCCTTTGGGTTTGCATCTCTCTCTCCACACTGGGCATTGCTGACTTTCCAGCCTTTCTGCTCCACATTTCAGTATTTACACAGACTGGGAGCTACATAGAGTGAGCTGGGGCAGCAAAGAAGCTCCTTGGAGGAAAGGTGTGATTAAGATAATTACAGGTCTGATTTAGCAGGGATAAGGCCGGTGTGGCACTCTGGGCATTGCAGCTGCTCAGGACAGGCTGTGCATGCTCAGAGGAGCCAGAGTTGTTTTTTGGGAGCTCATTCTGGCCCCAGGTCGGCCTTTCTGTCTGAGCCACAGGCTGCAGTCCCAGAATCAGCTCTGGCAGGTCACAAAAGAGTCCAGAAGGGAAATGTGGGACTGAAGAAACCAAACATTTGGGGTGTGAAGGAGGATTGCCAAGCAGTGTGGGGTGATTCAAGGAACGTGTCCCTGATCCTCTAGGGCTGGGTGTTGATTTGAGCACAGCTCAGCTGGCATCAGGAATGCTGCTAAATTACACAGAGTTCTTCTGGTCCTGTTCCTGTAAAACACCACGTCGTGCTTTTCTTTTGCAATTTCTAAACACAGAAGTTGCTCCCAGTTAGATGAAACCTGGAGAGACTGCAGGGGACACTTTGATTTGTTCCATCACCAGGCCAGGAGCTGTCTCCTTGTAGCCAGAAGCTTTGGGCACTGTCATCTTTGCCCTGGCTCTTTGTTCACAGGGCCCACGAGAGTTTTCCTGTGCTCTGGTGTTAAGTGTTGTCAAATGTGACAATTTGGCAGAAGTTGGGGCATCTGTTGTTGCAGAGCTGGACGTGGTGCCACAGCCTCCCTGGCTGCCTGCCTGCAAGCAGGCCAGCAAAATCCCTTCCAAAACAGCTCTACTACTTCTAGCCTTTCATTCAATAATAATATTAATGTATTAAATTAAACGATGGCCTCTAAAATTTATGTTTAACTTGTTGCCTTTTGATGGCTCTCAGTCGGTTTTATTTTTATGGCTGCTTTTGTAAAGCACGTGCAAAAAATGCACGGCACCTGATTTTTGTCCATTTAGGAAAAAGTTCCTAATTATTGTCCAGTTCCACTTCCATTAAAAATAGAACGGTACCAGTTTCATCTGGTACCAGGCTGAAGAAATCCACACTCACTTTCCATAAATGAATTGAATATGATGCTGCCTGCTTAGGTTTATGAACATAAATTACAGCTGTTACTTCTGCCAAGCGCAGGTAATTCCGAAATACGACCCAGAGCGTTTATTTTTGACAACATACTGTAAATGGCTTCCAGAGGAAGCACAATAACAAGGCAGTAATCCTGAATTAATCTCAATGAAGTAAACTGGCCTTTGGAGAAGAGCAGAGCGTGGTTCTTTGCAGCAAACCCCGGAGTTCATTACTGTCTGCTGTGAATAATTGCAATTCATGAATTTCATGCAGTTCCACAAATTCCTGCAATTCGGGAAAGGGTTTCGAATTAGCAGGACATTTTTCAGCCATTAACTCCCATTTCCAGAGGAGAAGTCTGGTGGGGAGGATTTGCTCTTTTATTTTAATGGCAGCAAACAGGAGGAATGAGTTCCTCCCACCAGGTGGATCCAGCCTGGACACACCTGGGACAGGTGAGGAGGCAGAAGGAGCTGAACTTTAATTAGAGTAATTTCACAATTATAAGCCGCACCTTTTTCATTGAAGAATCCAGCCTGCCCCAGTGGTGCAGTTTATATTCAGGTGCGGCTTATAATTGTGAAATCACTGTACATTTACAGCAGCATGCGTAGAATTGATATGTTTAAGGAAACTCCTATTTGAATAATAAAGATAAAGCACAAATACTTGAATTTCTTGTCATCAGAGAACTTGGGTTTCACTGAGGTACTGACCACAATGCTTTAGTAAAGCCTGAGAGAGTCTCATTTTTTCCATTGTTGCTCGTATTCTTAATTTATTTTTAAATGGCGCTGCTTTTTTCCGTATGTAGAAGATTTGGATAATGACTCAGTAAATTTTAATTAAATGAGCTGAATATAGTGTGTCTTGTGGAGGGGAGAATATATAATTCAAAATGGATTCATGAGCTCTGGGCTGAGAAATCACTCAGCATTGAAGAAAGCAATCTTGTTTCTTGTTAATTTTGCAAAGTATGTAATTTTTTTTTTCTAGAATATCTTTAATAAAGAGAGCTAAACATTAAAGAGCAGTGGAGTGCAGAGAGAAGTGAAAGCATAGGATAACATGCAGAAGGAAAGACAGAAAATGGGAATTAAATTTAGCAGGTGCCTGAGACACCTCCACCTCCAGATGGAAAAATGTTTGTTGTCTTTTTATCCTCCAGAAAAAGAGGATTTGATGTTTAACCATGGTTAGCTCACCAAAACCAGAATAAATACTAAAATAGCTGCAACCCAGACATAACCCCTTCCAAGATTTCCTTAATGTTTTATGGATGTACATGACTTTTAATTTTCAGTTTGTACGTGACAGTCACTGCTGTGGGCTGCAGTGGGTCCTGAAGTCCTGGCTCAAATACCTGACTGGAAAAGGGTTAAAAAACAGGATTTTGTGAAAATGCAGAGCAGCATTTCACCTTTGAACAAATTCACCTTTATTCCTAGACGTTTCCAAATTTACCAAGACTAGAAAAAGATGAGGAGATGCTGCAAAAACTTCACTAAAAGAATTCCCAGTGCAATTCCCTATGGAAAACTCCAGTTTCAGCAGCTTTCATTGTGGCCAAGTGATGGAAAATGAAGGGAGGAAAGAAATTATTCCTGATAAAAAATTGTTATACTTAGAAGTGTCAGTTAATGGTTGAGTTAAATATTTTTATTCATTTTGTGTTACAGTTTGAAATGCTGTTAATGCATTTACTTAGCAGTACTTACAGGATTTTTTAATTTTATTTTTCTGACTTGCCTGTTAATTAATCTGCTTTAATTGAGTTGGAATTTGATTGATACATTAAAAGGCACTTGTGACCCACTTTTCCACTGTTCCTTTGCACTGAAGTGTTCCAGACTGGAAAGGGATGTGTTTGTGTTTATTACCATACCAATAAGGATCTGAGATAGTTGTACTTTGTCATTCCTGAGTTGGATGGTGTCTGATAGCTCAGTAAGAGAGCATTGCCTGGGGAAGATGAACAGGTTTGCAGTCATGAACACTTGCATTAATGACAACAAATTTCAGTGCATCCTGAGGCACTTTGTCTGCTCTCTCTAAATATCAATATATAAAGAGGTACCATTTTAAAATAAGTGTATAAAGAGGTTTAATTTCTCTCAAATTGGGAACCCCAAAGTGCTGAAGGTATTTAATCCTCCTCTCCATCCTGGTGACCTCAGTGTCAGGGTGTGGGTGTGAGTTAAGGGCGTTTTATTTGACTGTAGAGAAAAAGAATCTCCCCAAATATCAATTTTCCCCAATTTTGCTCAGAAATTAGTGAGAGATGCTGAGTTTGTCGATGATGCTTTGATCTGATGATCCAACAGCTCCTAAATCCATCTCCAGATTTAGGACCATCACTCCCCCATGGGCCCTTTGAAAGGTTTTGTGCCATTTGCGAGGGTATCAGAAGGTTGTGGAAAAAGGAATTTCCATGGAAAATTGCTGGCCTTGATAAAAATGTTTTGGGACCTGCAGGTGCAGGGAATGGAAAGGCTGTATTGCTGTTTTTGTGTGTCACAGGTCTGGGTCTCTCCCTGGCAGTGTTCCAGCACCAGTGTGAATATTGAATAATTCTTAGTACAGTAATTTCACGACTATAAGGCACACCCTCTTGATTAAAATTTTGATGGAAGCCCGGAAGTGCGTCTTATAATCCAGTGCACCTTATATACAACAAAGTTCAGAAATTTGCCAATCTGGAAGTGCGAGCCCACAAAGCCCCGAACTGAGCCAAGCCGTGGCAGCCCTGAGCTGAGCCCAAAAATACATGGACAAAATATAGGAAGTTTTGGATGCAGTTAAATGAGTAGAAAATCTACTCTTTCCAGTTGTGATTCTTATTTAAAGAGAAGTGCTTAATGTCAGTTTAATCTTGCTAATTTTTAAGTGACGCTTCCCTCCTTGAGCTGACACTGATACCAACTAATCTGAGGCCTTGATCTGCAGGCACAGAGGTTGTGCATTTCTTTCAAGATCAAGGTCAGCTGTAAAACCTGGTTTATTTGGGTTTTTTGGAATATCTGTGTCACAAGCCAAGGGGAGATCCCTTGGCATGGTGGTGCCACGGGATGCTGCATTCACCGCCTTGCCTGGTCCATGGTCAGCAGCACTGACCCCAACATCAGCCATGCTTCTCGTGCTGGATTTTGTCCCTGCTTTGGATAATCCTGCTCTCCACAGGCCTGGGAGGTGTTACTTTAAAATACAGTAATTTGACGACTATGAGGCATGCCTTTTGACTAAAATTTAGATCTAAACCCAGAAGTGCGCCTTATAATTTGATGTGCCTTATATATGGACAAAGTTCGGAAATTTGCCAACCCGGAAGTGCGAGCTATGAGTGCCGAGGGCAGGGGCGGAGTGCCGGGGCCCACAGCATGGGGAGGGCTCCTGGGGCTGCGTTTAAAGGCTGCACCGATCTGTGAAAAATGTTTGCAAATTGAGCAGCTGCCAGTAAACCCCGCGATGGCGCCATTCCGTTACTAATTCGGTACTTTGTTGTGCGCGGATCCTCACTGCAAAAAAAAAGTGCGCCTTATAGTCCGGTGTGCCTTGTAGTTGTGAAATTCCTGTGACCCAAAAGCTGTGGTTTGTCTCGTGTTTCAGCAGGCAGGGCAGAGCTATTTTTGGGTCAGGGTTTCCACAGGCTCTGAGCTGTGTTTACTCTTTTATAGTTGGAAAAAGTGGAGCATTGCTCTTTTTCTAATTTACCAGTAAAGATTTTATTTCAATTATAATTTTTTTCTCAAATTGATTTCTTTTTTGGTGTATTGTTTGCTTTTTGTTTTTAATTCTAGGAAAAAAGTTATTCTTAATTATATCTGGGTTTTAATAAGCTTTCTGTTTAATTATTTTAGGCAAGCTAGGCTTGCAGGTAGCTCAGAGCACTATAAAAATGATTCATTTTAATTAAACAATAGAGATTTTCAGGTTTATTCCCTGATCCTGCTTTTTCCTTTGTTTGATCTTAGGCTTTTCCAGCACTTGGGGTTTCTTTAGTTTTGTATTTTTTCTGTTGGAAATTGCATCAAAGTAGATAAAAGCTATAAAGTGCAACAGCACTTGCTTGTAACTATAATTGATATATTTTAACACCTTTTTTTGATGTCATTCTAATTACCTATAAAATGCATCACTCATGTCTTTAACACATTTAAAATACCTATAAACCATATGGCACGGTTTAATTAATTTTAAATGTTCCATCTCACATGAAGTGCAGCCAAATATGACTTAGGAATTTTCCCAAACAAGTTAATGAACCTGAGGGAAGTCACTGGTGAGGCACATCCTCCCTTGAACAAACACCTCAAATGCCACCTCAGCAGCTGAGCTACCTCAGGATGCTTTGTGGTTATAAATGGATTAAAGTGCCTATTTATAGCTCTCTTTCTCACCCCAATAAGATGCTTTTGTCTGTTGTTCTAACAGGGTGACTTGTTATCTGCTGTAATTTGCATCTGCTAATTTCATTATTGCTGCCTTTGCCCAGAGGAGGAGTAGCTGAACTACAGCACTGAGAGCTGAAACTCCTTCTTTAAGGAAATGCAAAATGCAATTTGAGCTAATTAAGGAAAAAGCGTTTAAAAATTGTGCATATTTCTGTATTGTAATTCCAAAATTCTTGTTTGGTTGTAGGGAGCAGTGCAGCTGTGGCAGGAGCCCAGATTGCTGATTTCAGAGGTGAAACAGCCTCTGAAATTTGGGGATGGATTTGCAGTTGGGGAGTGGAGTTCAGAGCCCTGCTGGATTCCCACTGCTGTGGTTGAATTTGGGGAACGTGGGTTTGGGTCGGGTAAGATCACTGAACCCTTGATGACCCTTTCAGTAAGAAATCTTCCCCAAAGTGCAATCTGAGCCTCCCTGGCCATTCCTCTGGTCATTGTCAGTGGGAGAAGAGACTGAGCCACCCCTCACTGCAGCCTTGGGGAAGTTTATCCCAGGATTTATCCCCAGAACTCAGCTGGGACGAGTGACAGGGATCTGCTGACATCATTGTACCTCAAGAGTGTTGAAAATACAAAGAGCAGCAGAGGTGTGCAATGAATTCATTCCTTTTGCACTGTAGAAAGCAGCAGGTCAATAAGTGAGCAGGCAGAACCCTCCTAGCTCTCGTGAGACAGGGCAGGAAGGTGGCACTGCTGAATTTGGTGACATTTTCTGCCTTTTCAGGTGGAACTTGCCCTGAAAACCAAGCAAGACTCCAGCTCACGCAGGCAGAGCTTTGCCTGGAGAGGTTTTGTTTGCTGCTCAGCTCAGGGCATTTCCAAATCACCATCCAGCCCCAGTGCTCCAGTTTGGTGCCTCTCTCATGGGGTGATGGGATGGAGAGAAAAGCTCTGAAAGCTCTTTTGGCTTGGGCATATCAGGGAAATGGTTGCTTTTCATAAATTACTGTGGACATTTTTATAGAGATGCAGTTACTTTTCTGCTGCAGGTTGTCTTAGTGGACAGAACAGATGGGAGGAGAAGAAACAGGAAGAGAGGGATTCAAATCATCCTTCCCAGTGTTGCTGTCTGGGATGTCACCTCTGCTGTGGGGACATTTCTGCTCCTCTGTCCCTGTCAGTGCTGGGGGTTTTCTTCTGTGCACATCTTTTATAAACACCTTCCTGCTTTTCCATGCTCTCACTGTGTGAGGCTGTGAGAGGTGAAGGGAATTTTCTGTCCTGCAAGTCCTTCCACAAAGGAAGTTCATGAACAATCCCATGGAGTTGTCATGGTAATCACAGTTATTTCAAAGTTGCCATGCAAGATTGCTTGAGGTAAACAACACAAGAGCTGAAAATTATCCCTGTTTCAATTGGTGCAGCTGAAAAAGGTGGAGCTCATGTGGGATTTCTCTCTTTGACACACGTACATGAACAAACATCTCTTGAAAAATTGGTTCCACTGGTGTCCAAACTGTTATTTCCAAAGTCATACGTGGCTGGGTTCAAATTTGTTTTGTACTGTCAGTGGGTGCTCACATTTTCAAACCTCAGGTTGGTAATTGTCCTGGTTTCAGCTGGCATGGAGCTCATTTTCTTCTTAATTGTTGACACGATTTAATCTGTCTGAGATAAAACTCAAGTATGAAGGCATTTTGTCTGCAAGAGCTGCGCCTTTTAAAATGTGCTGGTGGTTTTGTAGGATCACTCTGCTGCAGGATGGAGGGCTGAGGATTGCCAATGTGACCAAGGGCGATGCTGGCAGCTACACCTGCCTGGCCACAAACCAGTTTGGAGCAGCCAGGGGCTCCACCAGCCTCAGAGTCACAGGTGGGTGAGCTGGGACACGGGGGCTGCAGCTGCAGGCTCAGGCAGAATGTAAAGAGTGTGAGAAGTTATTTATTTAATGTCTAAAGATAAAAGGATAGCTGTAACAGCTCT
Source organism: Sialia sialis (assembly GCA_009812075.1). Taxonomy (NCBI): domain Eukaryota; kingdom Metazoa; phylum Chordata; class Aves; order Passeriformes; family Turdidae; genus Sialia; species Sialia sialis. Next base: position 17,635,420 of record VRYO01000638.1, on the reverse strand, counting down.
TCTATTAGCTGAAAAGGCACTGAGGGATTTTTCTGTCTTTGACAGAGATATTTCTCAGATGTGAGGGAGTTCTGAACATATCCCTCCCTCCTCTCATTGCTCTAAACACTAAATGGTGCAATCATGCTTTTAAGTTCGTGGGGGGTTTTAATTTGTTATGAAACAAACGTGTCAATAAAAAAAAAAATCTTGGAGGTAATTTTATATTCCAGTCGAAAATCTGTTTTGCCCAAAAGAGGTTTAAATGCTGTTTGCTAATGGAAAAAGATGTGGTGGAAGCTCCAGCTGCAGGGGAGCGTTCAGGGACTCCACAGGCAGGAGAAAAAAGTCTTTCAAAAGCAAATTTTATACAGAATTGTTGTTCAGAGGGATCCTTCCTCCAAGTCATCCATTCCTGGCTGCTGCTTCAGATACTGGATGAAAAGAGCCTGGAGTTTGTGAAGTTTATCTAAAAAATGTCGTCTCTCATAATGTTCTTTTTCAAAGATTTTAATACCTGAAAGATTTCCCAAACTCAGAATGATCTACTATCCCACTGCATTACATATCCTGTGTATCTCATAGGTCCAAACAGAATTATTTTGTTCAGTGAATTAACAGCTTCACGTTTTCAGCCTGTGCTCCTAAATGATTCATGTCCCTTTATATACAAATAATAGAATTATATTCAGAGAATTTCTAGAATTTAATTTTATTTTTACAGTATTTACAGTAGCTGAAATTTTTCTCCGTTAATGTGATTCTGGAATAACAAACAGCTGTTCTTAATGACTCTGTTTATGTTCTGTGTGATGTATGGACCCAAATATCCTGTGTGTTCTTCCTTAAGTGGATTTCATGCAGTTTCTGGGGTTTATTAGGTCCTTCCCTTTCTCCCACCTCTCCATCTGCCCAGGGACTGCTGCTGCTTCAGAGCACAGTGGGATTGCTGAGAGCCAGGCGGCTGTGGGATGGCAATTCCTGCCTGTGGATTCAGCTGGAACCCAGCAGGCTCCAATTCACTTCAGCAGCTCCTGCTGGGAAAGGCAAGGACATAGAGCTCCAGGCAGCATGCCCAGCCCAGCTGCACCTTTGGAAGTGGCTGTCAGTGATCCCCTCTCCTGGGGGGAGAGCAGGGGCAGGCACAGCTCGGCAGGGCAGTGCTGGAGTAAGCGAGACAGGGGCCTGCCTGAATCCTCCAGGCAGAGCCAGAGTGCAGGGATTGAATTAAAGCCCTTGGATGGATTGAAACATGTCGAGCCACCCACACACAGAATGGGAATTTAGGTAAAAGAATAATTTTGAGTATAAGTTTAGATGTAAGTTTGAATTTTAGGATAAATAAGTAAATAAGTCAGTTGTTAAGTTTCAGTGAGAGCTGCAATGTTTTAGTCAGTAAAAGGTGCAGGTACCAGAGTAGAAGAACAAGTTCTAGTGAAGGTGACAAACACACTGATGTTTTCAGTTGAGGCTCCAGAAGCTCCTTCTTAGACACCAATTAGACAAAATGGAACTTCAATGAGAATATTGCTGACATTTTTCAGATGGAACAAGATTGATCCTGTACGTGGTTTATACGAATCCTGTCGTGTTGAGAAATTAAAATTCTCAGATGTTGAGAGGTAGTGGTTTGAATTTACGTGTTAGCTTGTTGGAAAAATCGTATAAGATTATGTATTACGGAGAGTTAGTGCCTTTTTGCCTTTTGC
>VRYO01000638.1:17588114-17628006 GCA_009812075.1 Sialia sialis | reverse complement strand
GAATTTATACTTTTGGTCACATCCTGTACTGCAACCCCAGACACCAGCCTGCTCCAGGGCTTCACCAAAAGCTGTGCCTTGTTCCCATCCCTTGCAGGCTCTCCTGGGCCCCCTGGGCAGGTGAGGGTCGATGAGATCACAGACACCACAGCCCAGATCTCCTGGCAGGAGGGCACAGACAACCACAGCCCTGTGACCACCTACAGCATCCAGGCCAGGACTCCCTTCTCGGTGGGCTGGCAGAGAGCCACCACAGGTGAGCACAGTTCCCAGCCCAGCTCTGTGGGAATGGCTCTGGCATCATTCCTCAACTGGATTTTCCCTCTCTCTTTCCTAGTTCCGGATGTGATCGACGGGAAAACCTTCACCAGCACAGTAGTGGATTTAAATCCTTGGGTTGAATATGAATTTCGTGTAGTTGCCAGTAACAAAATAGGAGGTGGAGAGCCTAGTTTGCCCTCAGAAAAAGTAAGAACTGAAGAGGCAGGTTAGTGGGTCCTTCTATTTGTTTTCAATTTAAGAATCTTGAATATTAACAAAGAAAATGCGTGTTCATGTCTTTGGCTCTTTGCATTTGATATAAAACCCTGTGACAAATTTTCGTTCATATTTTTCCATTGAGCTATGGGACAGTTTGTGTTGCATTACTGAACATCACAGAAGCAAAACATTTAAATCCATTTAAACTGCATTTACTGTGCCAGAATCTGCCAGTTCAGGCAGTGCTGCAGAGTCTGAAGGTATTAATGGATGGAAAGAGTTTAATTTTGACAGGGATTTTTCATTCCTGGTGTTTGTTGAGTGAAACCCTTCCATGTACCAGGCATGTGGCTCAGAAGAACCCATCAATTACAACCCCAACTCACTTGGAATGAGGCCATTTCCCAATTTATCTGCATAACGCCCCTTGAAGTGTTCAAGGACGTGGAATTCTGAGCAACATGCTTTACTGGAAGGTATCTGGAGCAGGATGATCTTTGGGTTCTCTGAGTTAACTCTAGAAAAACGAAGCTTGTCTCCAGTTTTTCCAAGTTCCTAAACACAGCAGATGTGCTGGAATCTGAGCTGCTGAGGCTCTCCAGGTGCTCAGAGAAAGCCCAGCCTGGCCCAGGGAAGGATAAATGTGGCTCAGGGCTGGGGCTTTCCAGAATTGCCCCTGCTACCCCAGCAACATTCACCCTGATTGCAAAAGGAGTGTGAATATGGGTTGAACTCATGCACGGGGATGATGTGGTGTGTTCTCCTGTCTCTACTCCCTGCAGACATCTCTGCATTTCCTTTCCACAGTTCCCGAAATTCCCCCATCTGAGGTCAGTGGGGGAGGCGGCAGCAGATCTGAGCTGGTCATAACGTGGGATGTAAGTTTGCTGGGGGGAAGTTTCCTTCACAGAACTTCTTTCTTTCTTTTCTTTCTGCTCTCTCTGAATCTCCCTGGCTGCAGCAGCTTCTCCTCAGGGATGTGCATGTGCTCTGTCCATGTGTGATGTGAGCCCTGCACATTGCCCTTGGTTCTTTCACAGTCCCTGTGCTGGGCGGGAATCCCCAGGGAATTCAGTTTGGCTGGGATTGCTTCTGTTCTCAAATGTTAAAGCTAAAAAAGAGGCAGGAGGGAAGGGGGGTGGTTTAGCCAAAGAATAGGGCTTTGCATATCTGCAGTTCTTGCTTTCCCACCATTAAATCTGGATGCACATGCTAACCTATGCAGTTTATATTATGTATCCCTTTTTTAATGATTTAAAGAACTGTTAATATTCTGTTCCTAGCATTGACTCCTCTGTGTGGTTATCTAATCATAATCACATCAGAAGAAGGTTTAAGCCACCGTGTGAAGTTGGTATTGGATTCTCTAATAGCTGACCAAGCAATTACTCATTTTTTATGAACTGTGGATTGATGAAAGAAAAGTTGTATTTACTGAAGAGTGTATTGAAGTGGAATACTTAGAGAAAGCCAGAGATGATACCTGAAAGTTTTTCTCTTCTTGAAATGCAGACTTTAAAATAGGTTGAAATGGAGCACATTTTGCTGTGCTGTATTGATGCCTTGAGAGGCTGCCTGGAGCAGAGGCTGGACAGAGCTAAAGGAATAAATCAGGGATTTATTAAAACCCTTCACAGGATTCACTTGGGCAGTGCCAGAGCCTGGCCATGGCTGCACCCAGGATGGACCCTGGCTCAGGAGTTTCACACTTTTATCAGTTCTGTTCCATTCCCACCTTGGGTTCATTGTCCAATTCCAGCTCCAGGTTCTGCAGTGCCACCCTCCCAGATTCTCTCCTCAATTCCCGGGTTGCACTTTTTGGGGCTGGAGCTGCAGTGTGTCCTTGGTTCTGGGGCTGGAAAAGGATTGTTGTGTGTGCCTGAGCTGGGAGGAGAACCTGGAACATTTTTATGTGGAGATCAAAGTCATTAATACAGTGCAGAATCTGGAAAATATGAAAGCTTTTTAAGGTATCAGTAGCAGAGTTAGTTGGCTGAGGTTTGATGCCAGCACTGCCCCAGCCCGTGATTTCCCCCGTGCTGTTGTGTCCCAGCCCGTCCCTGAGGAGCTGCAGAACGGGGAAGGCTTTGGCTACGTGGTCGCTTTCCGTCCCCTGGGCACCACGACGTGGATCCAGACCGTGGTGACCTCCCCTGACACCCCCAGATACGTCTTCAGGAACGAGAGCATCCTGCCCTTCTCGCCCTACGAGGTCAAAGTCGGGGTCTACAACAACAAAGGAGAGGGGCCCTTCAGTGCTGTCACCACCGTGTTCTCAGCTGAGGAAGGTACAGCCCTGAGCCTCCCCAAACCCTTCCAGTGCTGTATATCGTCAAATAAAAGCCTTATAAAATATGGTTCAGGCCCTGCTGTTCTAGCTAAGTTGGCAGCTAGCTTATAAATTCCCCCGTGAAACAATCAGAGGAATCAGTTTGCATAGCAATCTATTCTTGTGGAGGAAAATAGGTTGCACCTGCAATGACAAAAGATCCGTCCCATGAGAATCTGTGAAGAAAATATGAAAACTAAGCAGAAAAAGAGAGATTTGATGGACATACACATGGGCCATTTACCAGCAAGTAAACTGGGATTCAGTGTATTGTTAGCCAATTAGATTTGACACGGTGCCTTCTGATATTTCCTATTTTTCTGAGCTTTGTGAATAAAGAATTGGCTTTTCTGCATGAAGAAACTGAGTCCCACCTGTTTGCATTGCAACCCTTCCAAGAGGGAGCCCAGGAGCAGCAGCAGCTCAGGGAGGAGAGGTGGGTTGGGATGAGGACAGGCTTGATCCATCTGTCACCTCTCCCTGCTTGACTTCCCAACAGAGCCCAGCACAGCCCCCTTGGGAGTGTCTGCCACCAGCCTGTCCTCCTCGGCCATCCAGGTGTCCTGGACAGCCATTCCCTGGAAGATGAGCAATGGAAGGCTGCTGGGCTATGAGGTGAGCCTGTGCAAATGAAAATATTTCAATGAATCACCCCTATTTGTTAAATAAAATCCACTCCTCTTTGTAAAGAGGGCCAGAAGGGCCGTGCAGGTTGTGGCACAACCAGATTTACCCCAAATCTTATTCTTCCCACCCCATCTATAGCCAGAAGGATAATTTTTTCTATCTTTGTTAAAAAAACCCCACAGAACGTTGTATTTTGCTTCTTGTCCTGATAGATAGTCATGTATTTGACATAACCCCAAACTAACTTTTTTTCAGAATTATATTTACTTTCAAAGAAACTTCTTTATAAGGTACATTTTTCTGAGCTTGTTTCCTTCTTAATGAAGTGATGTTTTTCCTCTTGTAATTCTTTAGTTCAAGCAAGATCTAATATTTCAATTGCTTTTTTCCTGCAGTCACACTGAAAAGAGCAGCAAGCGTGAGAAGGAGATGGATAAGAATATTTTATTTTCACCCAGTAAACATATTTCCAAAACTTGAATGTATTTCTACCATTTTCAGCTGAAGGAAAAAAAAGGAATGCACTTAAAAGAGTCGAGTACAGTGCTGTGGGTGAGCAGCCAATTCCACACAAGCCTTAAACGGTTTTGGTTTTTATCTCCTAGGTTAGGTACTGGAATAATGGCCAAAAAGAAGAATCTTCAAACAGAGTGAAAGCAGCAGGGAATGAAACATCAATAAAAATTACAGGATTGAGGAGCAACTTGGCTTATTACACAGCAGTGCGTGCCTACAACAGTGCTGGGGCAGGGCCCTTCAGTGCCACTGTCAATGCCACCACCAAAAAGCCACGTGAGTACCTCACTGACAGCTGGGGACAGCCACAAATGGGCTGGCAGCACTTGGAGGGGGTGTTAGCATGGAGTGAAAAATGTTTCTAGAATCATGGGAATTGTACACAACAGATTCAGGGGTGGAAAGAAAGGTTGGGTCTGGTAGGGCTGGAAAGGGAACCAGGCCTGGGAACGAATGTTGAGCTTTGTCTTTATTGGATCATGGGAAACTGCACCTGTGTGATCATCATGATCAATCATGATATGATTGTTAAATGTGATAGTTTTTTGGTAAACGAATATATTATTGTTTGATCATAATAAGAATCATGAGAAGCAATGTAATGGTAACAAGAATCATGAGAAAGGATGTTTGGGGACCTGATGGAAATCACAAGAATCCATGCTGGGATAAGATCAATGTATCCAATAGAACAATATGGGTTCAGTGATTATTCTATAGTTATATAACAAAAAGGGTATAAAAACCTGTCCCTCTGGAATCCATGTGGAGTCAGATTTGGGTTTGTACCCCTGATTCCCAGAGCTCTGCAATAAAATCCCCTGCAGATAATCATCTGTGATTCTGGATTTCAAGGCTAACATTTTGGCGACCCAGATGGGACACATTTCTACACTAACAGGGGGAAGGGGAGCACTGGAATTCCTGGGAATCACAATGTGAGTGACCCAAATTGCCATGCAGGCAAGCGCAGAGCTCTGAGTAAAACCCAGTCCTACCAGGGCAGCCCAAGGAAGAGCTGTGATTTCTGCACAGAACCTTTATTATGCTGCTAATGACTGGGAGGAATTGAAAAGAAAAATCTCTGTTATTTAGAAGGGGGGAAAAAAGAGACTTGTTGAATTTTTCAGTGTTCTATAACATATTTATAAGTTCTCTGGGGCATGGCTTTTGAAATGCAATGAACCTCATGGAGTTCATGCAAAACAATCCTTCATGTCCACTGTTTCCCCTTGAACAAATTGCATAGGAGGCCACTCTGCTGCTGCACAGGCAAAATTAAGCTGGAGAACAGATTGGCAAAGGCTGCGCTAATTTTTCTACAAGTGGAAATATTTTTAGTGTGCTCTTCCATTGCAATACAGCTCAGAATCAGGGTCATCAGTCTTGAAGTGTTTCTGTCAGAGGCACGAGAACACACAATTAAATCTGTCTGAAGGGTCAAACTCCCTGCAATAGTCATTAACGTCCCCAGAGCAGACGGAGTTGGGGCATTAATATTATGAAATAAGCTAGTTTATCAGAAATTATTGTATGCAAAAATGAGTGTCAGTCTGTCACCGAGGACTAAACCAACTCACATTTGCCAGAGTTTAAATATATTATATGCACAATTACCATGAACTGGCTGAAGTGACTGACTGCCTGCAGCCTGGACAGGGCATGGGAAAAGGAATTTTTTTCTAATTAAATCATCTTGGTGGCTGCTCACTGCAGGTGGTGCCAGGCTGGTCAGCTCAGAGATTTTCAGTCCTGTTTTAGTGTGTCCTCCACTTTTGGGGTGTGTGACTGAGAGCTGGACAAGCCCCTGATGTGAACAGGATCTGAATCAGGCCCTTGGGCAAGTCGCTGCTATCTGGAATAATTAAAAATTAAAATTAATTGCATTATGTCCATGGATCTTTCTGGTGAATAAGGAGAGCAAGACCATGTAATGTCAGCCTGAAGATTTTGATAAATTAGCTGAATTGCTAAGAGAAATAATTCTCTGTGCTACTGCAGTAGAAACTGATTTTTCATTCAAATGTGTAATTTGTAATCAATCCCAATTTGTAATTTAATTTGAATATTTGTGATTGGTGTGGTTCTCACTGTGAAGGATTTGCATCCCCCCACAGGACCTGCCATCTCAGAAACTCATGCCACATCAAGAAATACAAATAGTTCAGTTCTGTGGGCAGTGTATTGCAAAACTAGAAATTGAGTCTTTGACAATGAAAACATCTTTGCTTTTAAATTTGAAATACGCATATTTACAGCCCAGAATAATAAGTGGAGATTTAAATATTGCTGTGTAAAATGCCAAGGTACAATTATTTCACATTAAAATAAAACCCAGAGTTGTGTCCATCTGCTCCTAATGGTGAGCAATGCTCCTGTCTGGGAGCAGCTTTCAGCACCTGAGCAGCTCAGAAATCCCTGCAGCTCCCTGGACATGTCCTGACGTGACTTGATGGATCAGGACCTGCCACAAATGTAGTTCTGAACACGATGATTGCTGGAGATTTTGGTGTCTGCAGCAAATAGAGTTCTGAATCCCACAGACAGAGGCTTGCAGTTCTTATAGATAATTACTCTTCATTTTTTTTCCACATGTCATCTTAATATTTTGTTGTGGATTTCAAGGATGACTCATTTCCTTTGAAATTCAGCTGTAATATCTCAGTGTGAAAACGATTCATACATGCTGTAACACTTCATTCTCAGGAGTGAAACAATCTCCTCTTACATTTACAACAAGTGGTTATTATTAGAACATCAGGTTAAATCTTCCTCAGTACATAGAACAAGACAAATAGTGAAAAAAATATAGCTATGGGTGGTGGGTTGACTTTGGAATATTTTTTTTTAAGCCCACAGGGTTTTTTTCTTTTTTTTTTTTAGTATAATCAGGTGAGTTTTGATCTGACTGCTTATGGAAAGAAGGCAGGGAACTTCCTGGTTGAAAGAATTGAAAAGAGGAGGAGGAAAAAAGAGGAAAAAAAAGCCCTAAGCACATGGATAAAAGTGTTCCAAACCACTCTCAGTGCTTAGAGCTGGAAGCTCCAGTCTCAAACACAGCTCAGTCCACCTCAGCAGCAGCTGCCTCCACTAGGTGACAGCAACAGTAAATTGTTTTCCTTAACACATTTAGAAAAGATTTTAATCATTGATTTGTGTCACTGCAGGACCCATTTTCTGGGAAACCAACCTGAGGGGTTTGAAGAGGTTTATAGTTCCCTGAGAGCTTGGCAGCTCCAAGGTGCACAAAGGGGCAGAGCCCAGAGCATGCATCTGCTTTGGAAATAACAGCCTTGGGTTGCTAATGAACAAAAAATCCCAGCAGGTTTCCTTGGCCATTTTTGGCACAGGCTCAGTTCAGAACCACAACTCAAGTTGGAAGAACCAACAGACAAAAAAAACCCTTCAAATATTTTACATGACATCTTAGAGTAAATCAACATAGTGGGTAAATTTGAATATTCACTGAGATTAAATTTGTCTAACAATCTATTGTGAAGAATTTTCTTGTTCTTGGCATGGTGCTCAAACTAGAAATTGTCTGTTACCATCATTAGAGTTTGTCCTAATTAATCACCCATGTCCTAAGGCACATGCTTTTGTCTGGCTGTATTGAATGAAGGACCAGCAAGAGATATTTCAGCTTCACAAACAACATTTCTGTGCCATTCTGGCTTTTTCCTTCCTTCTGTTTTTGGAATTTAGCCTCTGAACCACAAAGTGCATGGAGAGGAGCCTGCACTGGAGCTGATTTTGCACCCCAAATGTAATGACAGCAAATCACCTGAGCTGGTGGAGCAATCACCAGTAAAAAATTAAATTAAATTACAATAATTTCACAATTATAAGCCGCACCTTTTTCATTGAAGAATCCAGCCTACCCCAGTCGTGCAGCTAATCATCAGGTGCGGCTTATTTATGGACGAATCCCAGTGAAATGCCAACCCGGAAGTGAGAGCCGGCCGGGGAGGGCGCCTGGGGCTGCCTTTAAAGGCTTGGCTGGTCTATGAAAACTGTTTGGAACTTGAGCACCTGACACCAAACCCCGCGCTGGCGCGATTCTGTTACTAATTTGTTACTTTATCGCACATGGATCCTCGCTTTTAAAAAAAAGTGCGGCTTATATATGGACAAATCCCGTGCTCTACCCGGCTACTCGGATGTGTGGCTTATAATCAGGTACGGCTTATAATCGTGAAATTTCCGTGAATTAAATTTCTGCTTTTGTTGTGTGTTTGAAGCACCCAGCCAACCCCCAGGGAACGTGGTGTGGAATGTCACAGACTCCAGAGTCATCCTGAGCTGGGAGGAGGTCAGAGCCATGGACAATGAGTCCGAGGTCACGGGCTACAAGGTGAGTGGGGATAGAGCTGGGAGCAGAGCTGACATTTCCTGCTCTGTGTGCATGTTCAGAGGATGCTCAACACCTCAGCCATGTCATGGGGTCTCTTTTTAGGCATTTTAAATCACATTCTAACAGTATCTCACCATTAATGTCCCTAATTCCTTTCCCTCCCCATGCCGGCATTGCCCAGCTCTTGGGATCCCACCCACATCTGGATCTCGGAACAATTAAACACTTCCCATAACACTGATTTTAAATGTGCAACACTTACCCAAATGGATAAAACTTTGAAAGAAACCACAAAGATTTAGCCTGATCGATGTAGCTGCCATTGCTGCCCAGGTGTATTTATTATATTTATTATATATTATCACATATATTAAACTGATATTTTTAAACCCTTTCACCTCTTACCTGCTGTGGGTCATTTCCCTGGCAGAAATTACACTGTTGCATCTGCTCTAAATCTGATCAGCTCACAAATGTAGAAGTGTTTAAATATCTCATAAAAGTGTGTGTAAAAGAATAGCTGAGGATGTTCCTGATGAGCTCTGTACAGCTGGATCCCACATGATATATTCCTGAATTAAAGAAGCAGGCTGGAGATCTGATTACCCACCAAGTTGTACTGGCAAGAAGAACATGTTTACAGCTTGCTCCAGTGTCCCTCCACCCATTCTTTCATATTATTGTAATAAAAATAATATGTATTATCATCTCTTGTGCCATTTTAAATTAAATCTGGAATAAAAGGCCGTGATTGATGTTTTCTTATTTCTTTAAATGTGATTCCAGGCTGGAATATTAACCAAAAATCAGCTCTTTTGTTCCATCCCATGACTTTTACAAGTGAAACTGTGTTAGTTGGAGGTGGCAGGGCAGTGCTGACCATGCTGTGTTGCAGGTTCTGTACAGGACCAGCAGCCAGAGCAGGGTGGAGGTGCTGAGCACGGCCAGGACCACGGCCGAGCTCTGGCTGCAGCTCAAGGACGATTATTTCATCGAGGTCAGAGCCACCACCGAGGGGGGAGACGGCAGCAGCAGCGAGCAGATCCTCATCCCCAGGCTAGCCAGTAGGTTCAGCCCCTTCTGCTTGGTCCCAGCTCGGCTTTGTTGATGGGGGGAAAAATTAAAAAATAAAATTAATGCTAAGATAATGGAAAGCAGTTAAATTCTTCATGCTCTTCTGCATGGCAAACTCCATTCTGCTCAACTGGTGAATTAACATGTAAATTGGTATTAAAAATATTGAGTTTTTACTATTTCTCCTTTAAAAAAAAAAAAAATCCAACCTATTACCTTGAAAGTAGACTCACAGCATCATTAAGTTTGGAAAAGATCTCCAAGATCATTGAGTCCAACCTTTGACCAAACACCACTTTGTCAGCTAAACCACAACTCTGAAGCTATTCATGATCCCAGCATTTTGCAAGATATCTCTGTAATTTAAAAATATTTACTATATTTTTGTAGGTATCTAGTGCTTGCAAGAAAAAAAAAATTACAGTAATTCTTCTTAGCATCTAGGAAGAGTATAATATAAGAGTATAATAATGTGGCACAGCACATACTTGTGCTTTCACTTAATCTTCAATTCATTTTTTCTTTTGTCACAGGTATGGATGCAAGAGGTTCTGGTCCATCAGTCTTGAGTATCTTCAGTGTCTCCAGCTTCTTAGCAACAGTATTTTCCTTGACCCTTAATTCCATGTTGTGCTGATACATTTGCATTTGCTGGGGGAAAAAAATTGGTTACTAAAGTGCTTTTTTAAAAAAAACCTGCAGTCGTTAATGCATGTTTTTTTTTCTTCTATCCTGATGTGTTTTTAAATTCTTTATATTTCACTGTAAGTTGAAGTAAAAATACCATGTAAAGTTTAGCAGATCCTTTAAAAAGGAATCTAAAATGCCTTAATACTTGAACCAAAGGAGTTTACATGCTACATACTTCAGATACAGTGTAAGAGAGGGGGAGGGATGGCACTGCGAGGTCAGGGCTAGGAGGGACAGTGAAAAACTCCATTTTTGCAGCAGCCCTGAATTGTTCTGGGTCTGTTCTGCACTGTTGAAATAACATTTGGCATGGAAAAGATGAACTCAGAGGTGTGGCTGGTAGCAGTGGGAGGGTGACACAGCTCCCAAGGCAGTGCAGGAGTTTGGATCATTTTCCTGTGGGGGTTGCTCTAAATGGATAAGAAATCCCAAAAGAAATCCCATCTGGAGCAGGGCAGAGGCAGGGCCTCCGCTGCTGCTCCTGACAAATGATCCCAGCTGTGTTTTGAGGATGTTTGCACCTTCTCATCCACTCACCCTTCACCAGTGAATTCTGAAATCCATTTCCTCATCTCCCCACCCCTCCTAACCAGGCTCTTCATTCACACCCAAGCTCCCCCATCCTGAGGATGATGTGTTGCCCTCCTGGCAGCATTTCAGGAGCTGCAGTGCCCAGTGACGTGCAGGGACACCATGGCCTTAGGAGGGGGGACATTCACCCCCTCCCAGACCTGCAGCCCCAAATTCTCCTGCTCATTTCTCAGTGTTTGCCACGCTGCAAACACCCTGAGCTCAGAGTCACAGTCAGACCTCTCCTTCCTGCTGCTCTGTAACCAGTTCTGAGCTGTTCACCTGCTCTGGCTCTCAGCTGCACCCCACTGCTGTCACATGAGTCTGGGAAGTTCATGGCAATATTAGGATATAAAAAAAATGGGACAACAACTCTTCAGACTTGCTGTTGTAGAGAAATCTAAATCTGTATTTTCTTTCATGGTAGTAAATTAAAAATACATTCATCCTGGTTTGAGTTGTAGAGTTGTGGCTTCAGTCAAATCAGCCTTTTAGAGAGGTCACAGCATCCCTGTTCCAGCACATGACATAAAACATCTCCTCTTCAAGACCGGTTTGTTTTTTTTTTCCATTTCACAATACACAGAGCTACAAAGGGAGAACCAGGATTAACAAAATGATGGTAGCACTGTAGAAGAAATACCTTGATATGCATTCAGCTGGCAGGTGAGACAGAGAGCTGCTGAGGAAAACAAGAGCTGTATATACTGTACATAGAGAGCTATAAATGAATTAAAAATTATTTGTTTTTCCATGTGGCTGACCAGTGTTGTTTTCAGACACTTGCAAACAGGGGGGTGGGTGGGACATGGAAATCCAGGTGTTCCTAGTGAGTAAATAGTTCTATTTCATGCAACAAAGGGTGACTCTTGTTTCACAAAATTCTAGTCCAGGTTCCTGTACTGCCCATTTTTCATGCACTTACATTGTATTCTCACTTGATTTCTAGTTCTATATCTCCATGAGATATGTACCCAGTACCTTGTTTCATATTGAAAAGGTTGAAATTTATCCTTGAACTTCCAGTTGTGTGTGTATCCTATGGTTATCTGTATGCATTCTTTTCTATGGCTCTAATAAAATATTTATTACATTGAGGGATAATGGAATATCTCAAGGTGTTATTGCTTGTTCCTGTTACATATTTGCACACGTTTGGGGTTTAATACATCTGAAAATGGTTGTGCCCAAGCTTCTGCCTACAGGTTTGCAGCAGGATGGACAAAAATCCACCTAGCTTCACTTCCCATCTATCCAATCAGGCTGTTTCCTCTTCCCTAAAGTGGGAAAAAAACTCAATATAATTATACTGAAGAAAAGTCAGGTTTTTTATAATAATTTATTCAGTGGGTCACTATTTAGCATTAAATTCAGCTCCTGTTTCCTGTTGCAGGTGCCTGTTCCTTACACACTGCAGCTTCCCATAAAACCTGAGATTTTCCAGCTCTAAAACCTTTTCCTTGGGAACACAGGCACAGCACAACTATTTAAAGTTTTAAAAGTTTTGCCTGCATAATAGGGAGCTGACCCAGATGCTGCAATGAGGGTTAATAATGATCCCGACAAATCACAAGTGTGGACACAAGACTGAAGTAATTTTTCTTGAGTAAATCAGATTTTTTTTCCTTTCAGGTTGTAGTTGGAGACTCCTGCCTTACTCTGCTTCCTCAATGTCCAGATTAGTCTTCCTTTAAACTAATATAATGTTAATGCAGCTCAGGGTTATTTGCAAGAATAGAAGTGTCTTGGTTCTGCAGTGAGTTGATAAAAAACAAGCGGGCATTAGGAAAGTGCAGGAGGAAAAGGAGGAGAGGCAGTAAGGATATTCCTGCCTCCTGCAGGCATTTCCAGAGCAGCTCCTGTGACCATCCCAAATCAGCAACTCAGTCCTGGGGTGGGGGAAAAAAAAAGGAAAAAAAAAAAAGGAAGAAAAAAAAAAAAAAGGAAAAATATTAAAAGAAGAATAGAATTCCTTATTCAACAAGAACTGCAGATGGTGGGGAAGGTGATTCTGCAATTCTATTGGACTTGTGCTTCCCCAAAATAAGCAGCACTTTGTAACAACTAATATTTGAAATCTCATAAGGAAGAATGGCAGGCTTCAGTTACAGTTTTAGAAATTGCATTATTTTCAATTCCCCATCCAAAACCAGAGCTGTATTCTGAAGCCTGAATTTCTCAGAGGTACTTGAAGTAAGAATTTTTTAAAAAAACCCAACTTTTGCTTTGAACAGTTTACCGTGGGATATGTTACAAACATGCAGGATCCTCTATGAATACAAAATGAGTTAAAAACTAATATCACTTTGGGCCAAAGAAATATTGGAGATCTCCATTTTCGACTTAATTTGCCTTTCAGTGGTGGCAGGCAGACGTGGGCAGAGCCTGCCAGGTTCTATCTGTTATGTCTTAATAACAGGCAATAAAGCAAGCTGTCCAGCATGAGGGAGTGCATTCATCTGACAGCTCTGTCTGAAATAAATAACAATGGAATATTGTGAAAATAAAACGAGTTTGTAAACAGGCCCTGGCTCTCTTAGGGGAAACAACGCCTGGATTGTTTTATGCTAATGCTGTGAACTGCTGAGAAGCAATAAAAATGGGATGGGTTGAGCAGAGCCAGACCTGAGTGCACCTTGCAGCTGCTTTATCAGGGCTGATGGATAAAAAGAGGCACTTGGAATGGGGGAGCTGCCAGGGATGGGCAGCAGATTTGTCCTCTGAGGAAAGCCTTGTCCTCTGAGGAAAGCCTTGTCCTCTGAGGAAAGCCTTGTCCTTATCCTCTGAGGAAAGGGAGCTCCTGAGGATCCCCAGGTCACAGCTTGGCTCTCTGAGGAGGGAGAGGGGACAGAATGTCTCTTTTTTCCAGACTAAACTCCTACTCAGCAGCCTCAGCAAGCTCTCTCACAGCTATTAAAGCCTCACCTTTGGCTTGGAGGTTTCCCAGGTGGCTGAGGGGGTGGGCACCTCCCTGGCATCCCCTCCAGGACAGCTCTGCCACTCTGTGCTGCTGGCAGGGGTGCCAGAGCCAGGGCACTCTCCCTGGGAGAGGCACCAGTGTGTCTGTGCAAAAAGTACAGCAATTTCACGACTATAAGGCACACTGGACTATAAGGCGCACTTTTTTTGTCCCCAGCGAGGATCCGCGCACAACAAAATAACGAATTAGTAACAGAATGGCGCGATCGCAGGGTTTACTGGCATCTGCTCAATTTGCAAACATTTTTCACGGATCAGTGCAGCCTTTAAACGCAGCCCCAGGCACCCTCCCCATACCGTGGGCCCCAGCACTCCCACCCGCTGTTCTCCTGCACCTTGCAGCCACCGCCGGCACCAGGCTGCTCGCACTGGCTCTTGCAGCTCACGGTCATTTGATTGCGAGCTTCATGTTTGTTGCTGCTCAATGGGAAACAGAAATTGTTTTGAGATCCCTTCAGCACTCAAACTTTGTCCACGTATAAGGCGCACCGGATTATAAGGCGCACTTCTGGGTTTCGATCAAAATTTTAGGCTTTAAGGTGCGCCTTATAGTCGTGAAATTACTGTACTTTGCCAAAATACAGCCCAGAGTCATTCTCAAATAACCCTAGCACTAATTTGGGATCTATTTCCCTGTTTTCCTGTCTGTGAGTGCCAGCCCTCTGTCCTGCCTCCCAGATGCACCCCAGAGCTGCCCCCAGAAGTTTGGGGTTTAATAAAGACTCACCTTCCCTTCTGTTCCTCCTGCAGAGCCTGAGCAGTGTCTGCACTGCCCTCGTTGGAATTCATAGCCTGCTCTTGGTTTGCTTTGGGTTTGAACTCTGTTTTCAGACTTCACAGTTTGTGCATGAGAGTGTTTTAGTATTAGAATTTCACAGGACCTTCATGTGCATCCTTCCTTTGCTTTTTCCATCCTTAAGGTCAAGAAAACGTGGTAAACTCGCTTGGAATTAAATTTCTTTTCTTGAACTCCTCACTGATCTTTTTGAGGTCAAGAAGTATCTTTGAAACTCTTTTTTTTTTTTTTTTTCAAATGCACAAAATGGGAGACATGCCTGTAACCCCATGCAGCATTACTGAGACACGTTTCTTCCCAATGCACCCAAGATTATTTTCTTAGCCTTTAAGAGCATAATTAGTCCTGTGAGGTCTGAACCATGCCTGCTCTTTGTGCTGTGCTCTTCATTCCTTCCCAGCCATTTATTCCCTTTGGGGAAGAGAACATCAAGGCACTGGCAGAGGCTGAAAAAGGAAGAACCAAAAGCATCCCATTAGGAGCCTGTGAAAGGATGCAACTTATTTAATTCAGCCCATGATAATATAAACTCAAAACAGCTCAGTGAGTCAGCCAGAATTGTCCATCTGGAAAAGGAAGGTTCTGGGAGAGTCCAGCTCCTTGCTGGGTGCCCCAGTCCCCCCAAATCCTGCAGTCCTGGGGGTGCAGAGCTGCAGGAGGAGGGACAGGGATTTGCTTCCTCACTCCATGAAGAGCCAAGGTTGCAGGGCTGGGCTGGCCCAGCAGTTAGTGATTCCTTTGAATAAAAGCCATGGGCAGATCCAGAGGGACTCTCTGCTTCCTCAGCATCCTCCTGCTCAGGGACAGGAGCCTTGGGAGCCTACTGATCCTGCAAAGTGAGGCAGGGACTTCCAGGAACACTGGAGACAAACCCTGAAACCTGCAGGTGGATTTTGTCACCTCCAGGGAAGGTTCTGTGAATGTTGCCCTGAGACTGGAGCACCTAAAGGCTCCCCCTGAGCCAATTCCCTCTGAAGATGGGATCTGGATGGGCAGGAAAGGTGTCCATCAGGGCTGCTGTCCGTGGGGGATTTCTCTTTTGTGCTGGAGCACGATCTGTTACATCAGGCAAAAACACAAAAAAGAGTCAGAGAAAACATGGGAAAGCCCTGTCATGCCTCCCCCTGGTGATACAATGAATAAATAAATCATTTTCCCAGGACCTGTAAAGCAGTCAGAACAGGACATGTTTTTAACAAGAATTTCCCTCATTAGCAATCCAAGGAGGGCCATGCTTAAGGCAGACAAATAATTTAATTTTTGTCACACTTCCTAACATTGCCACCAAACTGAGGCACTTACAGTCACCCTTGTCACAACACTAATTATCTATTTGAATAGCAGAGCTCTCTGCTGATTGAATGAGTTCTGCAGTGAGAGCAGATCATTTCAGCAGCAGCATCTGATCAGCATCACTTTTTGGATATAGGAAGTAGATAGACTATAATGACAAAAAATGTGGCTTTGGTACCTTTGCAGCAGCCTCAGAGATGGGGGAGCTTCTGCAGCAGCCAAAAGCATCAGTTCATGGTCTGGAAAACAATGTCTTGGGGGTTTGTGTTGCCTTGGAAACATGGGAAATAAAGCACCATTAATTACCTGTTTTGAAGCAAGCAGTGTATCCAGTGGTGAGGGCCTGATCCCAGGCTAATGAATCCCTCACCCCAATTTCAGCAGCCTTGGGCTGATCAATCAGCCCTGCTGAAGCAGGGCAGGGCTGAGGCGCAGCAAAGCTCTGCCAAGTTTCCAACCAGGAGGCTCCAGGCAGGCACTCTCAGGGCAGTGGTTCCTCTTGCATTCACATCCATGGCCTCAATAAAATCTTCAGCTGGTTGGTTTGATAATAAATGCACTTTTGCTTCAAGGAGGTACAAGCAGCAGACCTGATAAACATCCAGGAAAACATATATGCAAGCTCTATATAAATCCCACACACATATATATAATTTATTTTAGTTTTATTTTTTTCTCCAGATAGAAGCCATTCTGGTAATCCTGGCCACTGCCACAGAACCAGGAGTTCAGCCAGACCTTCTGCTGTCATTCTACCCAAAATACTGCTAAAATCTTTACTGTTATATCTTCTCTGCAATAACTTCTAAGTATCATTAAACACTTTATCTACAGACTGCACGTGCTGTTTTTCCTCCCTCTAATAGTGGTGCTTTGGTGCTAATTTTGTAATTAGGAAATAAAACTCTATAGGATAACTCTGAAATAACTCTATTAATAAATAACTCTGTGAAATCAGTCTCTTCTTGTAGGAGTTTGAAGTTGTCATAAAAGTTTCTTTTGGGAATGCTGCACCCCCCTGCAAACACAGCCCAAAGCAATCAGGGAAAACTTGAGGCACAAAAAGTGTGGAAGGATAAAAATAACTCCAGTAATTCTGAGATCTTGCCCAAGTCTGAGCAAGAGGCACCACTTTAATTTTGTATCACACTAAGCAAATGCTATTTTTACATTGGTCCCAGCTATTTTAAGTGAAAATTTGCTTAAAAAGGGCACTGAAAGACAACCTTTCCCTTTGGTGAGCATCCATTTCTAAATGAGCTGTTTACAGCAGTAATTTGGAGTTTTCTTTTCTCTCTCCAGTTTTCCTCAGGACTGATGCCAGTGGCAATCTCTGTGAATCTCCTGACTCTTCCTGGAGGTTAAACTGGCTACAAGAAAGCTGGATCAAAGGGAAAGAAAAACTTTGTTTGGGAAGCACAAAAATATTTACATAACACAAGATAAGCCAGAACTCCTCATTCCTACCATGTAGACACGCTTGTAAAAGCATGTTAAAAAATAGGCCATTTTTAGTTCAGCTGGGGAGGAGGGAAGGGATTTTATAACTAATGTGAGAGAAGAGAGACAAGGCTGGAAATCAGATTTTGATGCAGCTAATTGAAAAGATCCAGAGTTTCCTGCCTGCAGAAGAAGAAACTTTTGCAGCCATTTTGATGCACAAGAGGAAAAGAGAATAAAGTTTTCCAGCACAGACAATCGACTGGGGAAAGGCAGCCAGGAACAATTGGATTGGAGCAGGCAGACCTTGGAAAGCAGGGCAAAAATTTTGTTTCAACCTCTTCTGATCTCAGCTGCAACTACCAATTTTGGCAGCAGACTATTAATAGAACTTGTGAGAGATAACACAGATTGAATTGGGGTTGGCCACTGCAGTAAAAATTAGAGACATTTTTTTTCACAAGGTATTTCTCCAGAATTCACCTTTTTTTCTGGTAAACTCAAACAAAATGAGGAGTTCAAAACATTTACTGATATTTATTCTACTGAGTTCATCATCTCTCCTCACCGATGTGCTGGAACCAAACCAAACCATAAATGTTTTGATATCAAGCACCCACTCGTGCCTGCCCTGGGAGGAGCAGAGATGTCCCTCCTGCAATTAATCAGCTGTCCTCTGGGAAGAAATGAGAAAGGCCATGCTTTAAATGAGACCCATTCGGGGAAGGTTTTCTTCAAAAGGTGAGAGTTGTGTGATGCTTTGGAGCTGTTGGAGGCCATCTGTCCTGGGTGAGTGCTGCCAGAGCTCAGGAGTGCTCTGTAATGATTGTTTGGATGGGGAAGGTGATGGGGGTCAGAGTGCTGCCATCTCAACGTGCTGGAGCCTGAGAAAAGCCCAGAGGACAGCCAGGCACTGCTCCCAGCACCTCCCTTCCTGCAAAGAAGTCACTGCTGTGCTGGGAGATTGCTCTTGTTCCTCAGGAAAAGAGATTGTGCTGCTTGGGGCCCCTGCCCTGCTAAACTGGAGTTTGTGCTCAAGAGTATGGGCCAGGGTCAGGCCTCTCCTCAGGGGGTTAAAATCAAATACCTCTTGATTTCCTCGAAGCTTCATGGATCAGAATTCCCCCTTGCCCTGGGGAGCATGAACGCTCAGCTGCATGTTTGGGATGAAAGCTCAGATTTTACAGACCATGGTTTGATTTCTAGGCCTGGATCATCTACTAATGGGCTCCATCACATACAGCCACAACTTCAGGACCGACTTGACAAAAATCAGGTTTAAATCTCATTTCCCCCCCAGTTTCAATTAATTTCCAATATTTCACCTGCCCTTTTCTCAGGTCCCATCCCAGCTGAGGTGCAGACACAAGTTTGCCATTCCCAAACTGCTCTTAAGGCTGGGATTCCCAAGCTCCCAAGGAGTGGAATTGCTGATGGAATTCATTATGTCTCCTGTGGCCAAAATAACCAGACAAGCTTATAAATCTAAGCAGACACCATGAGGGACAATATGCTTAAAATGTTGGATTATATGGTAGTGGCACAGAATGGGAAAACATTGAAATTGGAAGAGAATAAAAAAGAGCATTAGAGAAACCTCAAACATTTTATCTATTTCACCTGCCAATAAAGCCTTGTGTGCTGCTTTAAGGATTAAAAAAAGGTTCAAGGAAGATATTAGAAGTGCCAAGAAAATATTATTTGTTGGTGAATCCCACCTGCAGCTGCTGTACATGGGCTTGAGGGGCATTTTTCATTTGTGATAAGGAAAAAAAGCATTTGAACAGAGAACCACAGAATCATTTAGGGTAGAAAAGACTTTTAAGACCATCAAGTCCAACCATTAACCCAGGACTGCCAAGGTCACCACTAAAGCACATCCCCAAGCACCAGATCTACACCTTCTTTCAATCCCTCTGGGGTCGGTGACCCCAGCACTGCCCTGGGCAGCCTGTTCCAGGCCTTAACAACCCTTTCAGGGAAGAAATTCTTCGTAATATCCAATCTAAACCTCCCCTGGCACAACTTGAGACCATTTTCCCTCTCTTATGGCTCGTTACCTGGGACAAGAGACATCCATTTCCCTCTCTGTGCAGAGCACTGCATTTTGTGAGCGCAGGAACTCAAAACAGAGATGCTCGGATGAACACAGCAAAGAGCACTGGAGCATCACTGCTCCAGAGGGAAAACCTTCCCCTGCACACCTGTGGCAGGACAGGGCTCCTGGCTCACAGATTCAGTCCTTCTTCACTTAAACATGAGGACAAATATATAAAACATACAGCAGAAACCTGAGGGAGTGAGGGGCTGGTTTCTCCCCACACCAGCAGCAGAGATGCTGCTGATTGCCAGGATGCAGACGGACACTGCATTCAGAAATTAAACTATAAGTGAATGGTTGTTGGGGGTTTTTTACAGCATCAGTCGGATTTTGTGTCTGTGGGAAACTTTTCCTCAGAGAGGCTCTTTTCACAGACACAGCAGGGATGGAGGTAACAGCATGAAATGAGAGAGCTTGAAAAGCCGTGGCGTGCTGCAGGAAGCCCAGCATTTGCATGTTAAGCTACATCTATTCCCTGAACGCTCAGACACATGAAAGCAAGCCTGGATTTTTGGTTAGCAGCAGATCTGCTCGCTGCAGCCTGAATTTAAAGGTCAGGGGTGTTTAGAGCTGGTTTTTTTGGTGGTTTTTTTTTCACTGAGCTGGAGCAGAGTTCCACGGCTCTCCTTGGAGGAGGCACCGTGCTGGGACAGCAGGTCACAGCTCTGTCTGCAGCACAGTGCCCTGACACTAGCCCCTGCCTCCCAATGTCACCGGCCCTGAGTCACTAGGCTGTTGTAGGAGAGAAACTTCTCTGATACCAGTGACCTTAACAAGAGATTTTCAGCTCCTGTCAGGCTGTGACAGCTGAATCCTTTCAGGCACGTCAACGCCGCCTGAGCGGAAAGCTGCCGAACGAAACCTTTCTCCCAAAAACACAGCCCTGAGGGCAAGTATCAGACATTCAAACTCAATCCAGACCTGTCTCATCTGCAGAAATTAAACTGGCTTTTGACCAGGCTGGAGGTTTCCTACCTGCCATGGCAATTCTCCCCACTGGCTGGCAGGGCTGGCAACATCACCTCCAGCAAGGATGCTCAGCTCTGCCTCCCGCTGCTCCTCATCCTCCTGTGACACCCTGACAAACTGCCAGGCATGGCAGGGCTGTCATCCACACCCCTGAGCTCCCCAGGATGCTGTTTCCTGCCTTGCTTTGGCAATCAGGAGCAGGTGAAGCGGGAGATAAAGAATAAAATGATGACCCTTGTCATCGCCTTCCAAACGAGCAGCACTGATGTGGCTGCGTGTTTGAATAGTCAGGGCAGGGGCAGGCACACATGCTGGATTTACTGAGATAAATGTTGGGCTCAGCTGTTGAATTCCTGGTGCTGATGAAGGCTGCAGGAAAACTGTGTGTATGCAGAGTGGATAAGAGATGAGAGCTTGTTGTTGCCTGCCAATAGATAAAGGACTCGAGTGACTGCTGCTTTGTTTGGGTTTGTGATTAGATTGATACGGCTCATGTCTTGCAATATAGGTGAGCAGTTAAACAGCAACACAAGCCAAGATCCTTGGGTTCACCTGAAATGCCCTGGGGAGCTGGCAGGGAAGGGCCCTGGAGGGACGGATCCGACCCCAGAAAGCTGTGCACACCCTGCAGAGGGTTTTATTTCAGCTCTTCTGGACTGCTCATTCATCTCAGGCTGGCAAAGTGGCACATGGTTCCAACCCCTCTGGAGAGGGGACACAGCTTCTGAAGCCACAAGGGAGGGAGAGGTGGGGACAGATTTTGACACCCCAGCATTGAGAGTGGTGGCAAAACCCCTCAGATTTCCCAGCACAGAGTGGAAATTTAAAAGCCCTATTTCAGGTTTCCTGCCTTCCCCTCACAGCAGTGAGGCGAAACCCCAGCAGCATCACTTTTTTTTGTTACTTTCTGCCTGTAAACCTCCCACCCAGGGCAGCACCTTCCATGGCTGCAGCCCCTGGGGCATCCCTTCAGAACAATCAATACTGGACACTGAAATCTCAGGGATTTGCTCTGCCACCAGCCCCAAAACCTTGGGAAATTCCATGTGTCTGCCTCCCAGATTCCACTGTAGCAGGTATAAATTGCACATCTGCCACACAGCCTGCACAGGCCCTGCTAAACAGGGAGGAGGAGATGAGGTTCTCCTTTTCTCCCTCTGCCTTCAACAAATCCACGCCTGCTTATGGCATCTGATGCTATTGCAATCACCTCTTACCTGGTCCTTTCACCTGTTCCTATTCTGGGACTCTGATCCTACCAAGGACAGCTGAACTTCCCAGAACTCTCCTCTTCAGCTCTGTCCTTTCTGTGGGGATTGCCTTGAGTTTCCCAAATTTTACTGCTGCATTCAGGGTTCAGAGCAGAATTTACCTAAAACAGCAGCACCTCTGTAAGGAAGAACTGATCCTCAGATCTGTTGTAGCTCTCAATGATCACCTGAAATCGGGTTTTATGAAATTGCAGGTAGAACCAAAAATTTTCAAAATATACAAAAAAATCTGACATACCTATGAATGAAAATATTGCCAGTTATGTTTAAATGCATTATTCCATGAAAAATGTGGTCATACTCCATTTAGATGTGTGATTATCTCAGGATTCAGTGCAACTGCTGAAAATTGTCATCACAAAGATTAAAAAAATTAAAGGCTTTGAATCAGAGTTGCTCACCTGTAGCACCCTGGGCTGTGCTCAGGATCTCAGACACCAACAGCTCCAACTTGAACATGAAGTCAGGGAAAGTTTCCTTTGGGAAGAGTCAAGAGAAAACAAGCTGAATCACAGGTTGAGTTAGGAACTCTACTGCTTGATTTTGGGCACGTTTGTAATTCATGTTTAGAATTCCACTATTTACATAATTGACAGAAATGTAAAAGCAAATAAGATAACAGAATGAAAATATTTGTGGTTTCTTATGACAGTAAAAGACAACTTCAAAACAACTTCAGAAATGAAGGCTGACATTATTTCCAGATTTGGAGCTTTTAATGGTCTCGAAAACACACACACACACAGCTGAATCAATGACAAAGAAATGTTGGAGGTACAATACACGACATTCTGGACTAACATGCAGGAGCACGGTCTGGACTGGGAATCCTGACACCACCTTGCCTTTGGGTGGTCACAAGGAAGGCAGAAATGGATCTGAGTCCTTTCCCAAGACCTGCCAGAGCTAATGGAGATCCCAGCCCACACAAAGTGACCATCCACATGATCATTTTCTTAAAGATATGGACAGAGCTGGAGGCTGATGTGTGCTCTGTTTCGTGTCCTGGTGGTGCCTCAGCCCTCCCACCACGCATGCTCTGGTGAAAGGAAGAGCACATGGGGCTGGAAATTACCAAGCAGGTGTTTAAAATACATCTGTAAGCAGTTCTGCTATAGTCTAATTAGTGCTCTAATACAGATTACAGTGCACAGTCATCATTATTTTCTCTTCATTAGCTGCTGAAATATAATGCATCTTAAAAAAAAAAAAAAATTCCCAACCCTTTTTCCTTCTTTTTTTTTTAATTAAAAAAACCCAAGAGCCTGTTTCTGCCATTACCATAACAAAGGCAACAGGAATATGATTAATGCATCCATCCAAGCTATGTGCATTGTACATTAAACACCAAGGCACCATCTCAGCCTCACGTGAGCTCCCACACTCTAAGACACAATTGTTGATATTCACACTTGCACCAAAGGAAATGTTTGGAAAGGAAGGAGCAGAAGAATGAATCTTTCCTCCTAGCAAATTTGGAATCCTATTCTTTGCAAAGTCCAGCAGAAGGCACCCAAATGATTCCAGGCATGGTCTGAGAGCACCAGGAGATGTCTGTGCTGCAGTCACTCCTCAGAGGGTGATCAGTGCCAGCTCTGCTCGGTTGGGAGTGATTCTGGCTGCTGATGGCTCTCCCTGCCTGAGCAGGCAGCTGCAGGATGCAGAAATGGCTGAAACGTGCCCATTGCTCCCAGCTCCTCAGAGGGACTCTGCAGGATTGCAGGATTGCAGGATTGCAGGATCCTGGCCAGTCCCACACAGCACAGACACAGCTCAGGAGAACTCAGGAACATCTCCTTCCCTTGGACACTCCCGCTGCACATCCCCATGGGATCCCCTGTGCCAAGGAAAAGCTCTGCTCCCAGCCTGTGGGCCAGGATTTCCTTAGTGGTGCAGCAGATGTGTTTTTTCCACTCTGCCAGCTGGGAGGCAGCACATTCCCTGCAGATTTGGGATAATTTGGGTGGTGGGTGAGGGACCCAGCTCCTTTCCTTCGTGCCTGTGCACACTGGACACCCTCACAGTCACCACAGCATCCCTGAGACAAGTCATCCCCCTTCCCACCTCCAAATTTAATTCTCCATCCAAGGCTGGAAGTTGGGATGACTCACCAGAGGGCACAGCAGCTGAGGAAGGAACATTTTTCTGCCTGCTTGGCCTCTGCCAACAGCCCTCCATTTACAGCACATGGTAAGTCTTCAGCAAGTCCCTGATCACGCCCAATCCCCCAAACTCAACTTAAAGCTTCTCTGCAGCTCCACTCTCCACCTTCTGTGACAGAGCAATGACAGATGTTCCCAAACTGATCCCTAATGGAACATAACACCACGTCTATAATGAGGCTTTACTGCAACAACAGATTTTACTCTTCCTCTAGAGATCTACAGAAATCTGGCCCATTTTTAGACTAATTCAAGCTCAGGGGATCAAGAAAACCCCAAAGTCAATGCTGCTCATGAAGCAGCAGAAGCATCAGGCTGTGGGGCAGTGCCTGTGAGCTTCCGTGCTCCCAGCAGTCGGTAGGAGGGGATTTACACCATTGTCCAGGGTTGGTGTTGTGTCTAGTTGTGTCTACCCCTTCACCCTGCCCCGCCCCCTCCCTCGCTGTCTGCACGGAGCTGTTGCGGCTCCTCCCCCTCCTGCTGCTGCTGCTGCTTGGCTTCTGTCTGGCTGCTTGCCTGCTGCCCCTGCTGCTGCTGCCCCTGCTTGGCTGCTGCCCCTGTTGCTGCTGCCCCAGCTGCTGCTGGTTTTTTTTCCTTCCCCCTCCCTTCTTCCCCTCATCTCCAAGATCTCTACCAGCTCCGGACGGGGACCTGCAGAGACTGTTCTGGAGTCTGCCAAAGAAGCTTTTCGCCCTTCCCAGCAACAACTGTCTGAGCTCATCGATCCTCACTCACTTTGGTGAATCGTTTTCTTGGTGCTGGGAAGTGTTTTCCTGTGTTCATTAATAGAGGGGTTTTATTCTCTAGGAGGCTCCTTTGGAGGTTTTCCCCAGTTTTGTCCTAAACTTGGACAAACACTTTTGGTGGCCTGTACGGGGAAACCAGAGAAAGTGTCTCACTGTGCCTTGGCACTGTGGGGACACAGAGCCTGGTCGTTACCAACACCATCAACCAGCTGAAAACAGCCCTGGGATTTTCTAGGGATGATTCTGGGCCTGGGCTTGCAGAATCCCCCAAAACCAAAACCAACCCCCCCACTGATGGATGCCAGGACAGGAACAGCTTCATGTGCCTTCACTTTAAAGACAGGGGAGCAGCAGCAAATAGGTTAAACAATTTAGGCCAGGTTGTTCAATAAATGCTTTGCAGAGCCTGGCTTGGGATCTGGAGATCTTGTCTCCTGCTATCGACTTGGTTTAACATTGCTGGAAACACCTTAATTATTTTGTTTTGTTGTTCCAAAGAGCTGAGCGTAGGAAATAGACTAAAGCCCTGTGCAATGCTGAAAAGAAAGCTTGATGAGATTTTGTTTCTTTTGCTGAGAATACAAAGAGCAAAAGGTTTAAAGCAGATGGGCCACTGAGTTCTCCTGGTTTGCTTTTACCAGTTGTTTTTCCTTATTTTCATTATTCATCAAGGCCACTCTAAAGTTCCCTAAGGAAAAGGGTAATGGTGTCAAGAATATTTAACATGTGCTCGAGATGAATTCAATGCAGCTCTATTACCTGTAGGTCAGCTTGTTTTTTCTTTTAGAGACAAGTTTACATCCCAGCTTAGGGAAACTATTGAACCACTCTCAACAGGAGTTCTGTGCTGCTCCTTGAGCCACGTTGCAGGGGCTGAGGAGCACAGGAGTTTGATAATGTTTTAATGCAGCACGGACAGAGCATTTGATTTCAGGTATTGATCACTCTGTACACAATTAGTGCAGTAAGTGCAAGTTTACAGCTGGTGCAGCTCCCTACTCTTGTTTTTGGAGTGAATAAAACTGACTGGAGCTGAAGTGAGGGGAAGCAATCATGTTCCCTGACCTCAGCAGTGACATCCAGCAGCAGTCATCAAGCACAAAGGCTTTTTGAAATCATGCAGAAGCTCAGTCCCTTGGAGTTATGCTGACTGCTCTCTCACCTGTGATTTAAAATTATTTTAAATAGATGCTTAAAGAAACACAACTTTTAATTTTTTTTTTTTAATTGATGCAAACCACTATCTTTAAAAAGCCAGAGGAAGAGGACTCCTTGCTGAATTTCAGTTCCAGGCATTTTTATACTTGACAGGTGAAAATTGCAAAAAATATTTCATGTATTTAAAGGCTTTTCTTCCTCTTGCTCAGATGAAAGGGTTCAGATATTTATGTTGTGTTTTAATTGCTGATTACTCAACAGACAGAGGTAAATGTCTTTCACCCCTGAGACTTTTGAAGATGTTATTTTGACACGTCCACACAGACCAACACCCACTCAGCACATCAGGATGTAACTGCAAAATCAATTAATTCAACAGCTATTTCTGCAGCCTGAAGTGTAATTACCCATGAAATGTTGATGGGTTTCAGGATAGCAGAAATTCATCATTTATGCTTAACCTGGGTTGTTTTCCCCTCCCTCCATCCCAGAAGCAGCACTTGGATGTTCAGGGAGAAGTGATGGATGCAGGAGAGCTGGGTCTCACCCACCTGGACCAATTCAAGGCATTTTACCCCTCTGGAAGGTGAGGTGGAGCACGGGCAGCTCTTCCAAACCCCACCCGAGCCCACACCCAGCTCCCTGCCATGAAACTCCTCGGCAAAGCCTCCTCCTTTCCCCTGTCCCTCCTGCTGGAGGCTGTGCCCTTGGATGAGGAGTTTCCTGCAGCTCTGCAGGAGCCCTTTCCTGCTCCATGATCACATGCTTGTCCAGCAGCAATGCCCTGATTTACCAAAATATGAGTATTGGTCTAACACCCATACTCAACTGGGACAGACAAAAGACTCTCTAACAATTTAAATTAGAAAGTGTATGTTTATTCAGGGCTGGGCAGCAGTGTGGGGTAACCCTCCAATACACACTGCAAAATCACAGGTGGTCACAGAGTCTGTTTATTGACAAAAGGTTCAAACAAATCCATATTCATAATACCAGCCCCTCCCATCCCCCTTCCCATGGTAATTAGCTGGAATGGCAATTAAGCAGCGTGCTTGGCTTCTTGAATTCAGTCTGGGGTCGTTTTTGTGGGGAGGGGTCTGAAAAGGAGGAAGTAAGGCGAGTCTTCCTTGCCCTGAACTCTTGACCTTTTCTATCAATGACAATACAAATGGCTTTGGGGCAACTCCAGTTTTGCAAAGAATGAGTTTCTGGTTGCAATTGTTTGTGTTCTTTGGTCCTACCTACTGGTTTCATCCTTTCCCGTTGCAAGCACATCTGAGCAAACATAAATTGACAGGCAATCGATTATTTAAGTTTTAGGTAACTGTCTCAAGCCCAGTTTCTTCTGACTTTTAACTAACATCCTAATTTCTTTAAGATGAGTGTTTTAGCCCCACCACAGCCACTTCCCACCTGCAGCACTTCAAGGGCAAAAAACTCTCCACACCTCCTGCATGGAGCTGGCTCCAGTAATGGATGCTGGATATTAACAACAACTCTAAACACAATAATTAATTCATTTATCTCCAACTTACAGTAGCCTTTGTGTTAAAAAAAGTGTTTTACGGTTGAATAATTTTAATTTTTTTAGCTCTATGTAAAACAGGCATCATCAGTATAATGCTTAGAATCTAATAATGATTCCATCAGTGTAAAATCATTATCCTTAGGCAAGAAGGAAACCAATTCAATTATGATGTTGGTTGAAAAATCGAGGGTGAAAAGTTGTAGTACATATTAAACTTGAGGCTGGAAAAGTTGTAGTACATATTAAAATGGTTACTACAAAATTTGTGCATCCAGGCTAACAAATGCTAATATGTTCTTTTGTTACTTTCTAATTTATATGATTCATGTAAGCCTGCAGCAAGAGAAACTTGTTTTAAAATTCATCTACATTAAAAAATAGCAATGCAATGAATTGTAAAGTTATTAGCATTCATGTCTAGTTGTGTTATTAAGCTGTACACATCAAATCGGGTACTACAAGTACAGAAATGTCATAATGAAGTAGAACAGCATTTAATCAGAAGAATTTCTAAAGGTCATCAGAGCATCATATAAATTCATCCATGCATGACAGCAATATGAAATAAATAACTGCAAGAACACTGTAAGAATAAACTTCATTCTGGGAGCTTTGTTTCCAATAGTAGAAGAATTAGCTGAATTTCATGCTGGGAGAACAGCTAACAGAAAATACAGAATTCTGGAGCTTTAATTAATGAAAGACTAATAAGAGGCAGATAAGGAGTTTTCCACAAGAGAGCTAATGAGGTGTGCTCCCTGGTACTTTCCCACCACAGCTGATCTCAGACATTTCCCTACAACTCTGAGCAACTGTTCAGCTCCCTTTTTTCTTCCTCATTAGACAGATGAGCCCTAAATTATTCCCTTTAAATAACCAACGATTTGTTAATATTTTTGCACTCACAACAACACTTTCACTGCTTTAGGATGTGTGTCATGGGCCTGACAGCTGGCAGCTCCAGGCTCTGGAGCTGTTTGGATGTTTGATGGCAATGCAGTGGCTGGGATGCTCCAGAAGACACTGTGCTCACCCAGAGCCAGGCTCAGGTACCTGGAATCATGTCCAGGTGCACCTTGACCTGCACCAAACCCAACTGGTTTCACTGGGAGCCTTCCCAGAACAAAACTCAGCTCTCAGGGATGGATGAAAGGCAGCAGGCTCTGCTTGGGAAGGTTCATCCACAGTCCAGGGAGGGGATTCCACACAGGGGCACACAAGGGTGATGAGACAGGCTAAATAACTAATTCATCAAAGCCTCTTTCTGAGGCCCTGCATTCATCAGTGGCTTTCCCCTCGTTAGGTGTCCTGGCAGAAAAAGGAATTCTGTATTTCCAGCTGCTCCCCTGCCCTGTGTTCCACTGGTGCCAGAGGGACTGGGGGATGAGGAACTTCCCTTCTTGGAGCCCTGCACAGGGGACCCCATCCTTTATTCTGTTTGAACAGGATCCCTGGTGAGTTTTAAAGATAAGGACTGGGGGTTCTGTAATTTTAGTCCCGTTAGGATCCAAGCAAACCCTGTTGTTCCCACTGCAGTGCCTGTGCTGCCGAGGACAGAAAGCTGATAAAACACTTTTCTGCTTCCATGGATTTCAGCTGGACAAAGCCCCAAGCACTGAGCAGCCCTTAAAATGGATGTCACAGCTTTCCCAGCCTGACTGCAAATGGGAATTTCTCACAAAGCAACCACTCCTCTCCTGCTGCTCCTCCAAGTTCCTGCGTTTGTCTGAATCTGTCTTGGCTCATTCCCTCTGAGAGGAGCACTGCAGCCATGGAGGACCCCTGGCATTTGGCACTGGAGCAGAGAAAAAAATACAGATACTATTTACTTGTACAGTGGCAAAGCACCTGGATTATCTGTGTGACTTTTGTGCAGCACCAACAGGGGAAAAAAGAACATGCTTTTGTACCTGTCAGACTAATTTGGAGACTCTGCCACTGTCCCTGCAGAGAAGAGCTTGTTTGTTCCTCAGGTCACACAGAACGAGCCCGTTCAGCACCTCCTCCTCTCCTCCCTCCTCCCCAGTGCCTGTGCTGCTGTCCCTGCGCAGGGCAGGGGTGGCTGAACCTGCAGCCTCAGAGCTGGATTCCCTTCAGCAGAGCAGCTCCTCCTCTGGGGATCAATGCCAAAATCTCCCACACTGGGTCAGAACCTGCTGAGGCAGGACATGCCTCACTGACACACACAGAGGACATCACTTTACCACCTTCCATCTCCTTATTTCATATGCTCCATCAAGAAAATAATTCTTTTTCTATTTTTTTTTTTTTTAATTCTAGCCAATTACTGCAAAAAGCAACAGACAACTCCAGAGGGTGAGCGCAGGCTCATGCATCATTTTCATCTCTTTTTTTAATTCATTAATGTCTGCACTGAATGAAAGAATTTATAACCACACTCAGGTTTCCCAAGAAATCATCCTAGCAGCATGTTTACTGAATCAGCAGGAAAAACGAATAAACAAAATGAAATCAGAAAAGAAAAGCAGCATCTAAATGAAAGCCAGAGGAGCTGAAAAGAACCATGAGATTATAATCTTAAATTAAAACCGCAGTGAGGGCAATATAAAAGATATTCTAATCACTACATCCAATTAAATGAAGTAAATCACTAAAGCATGTTAAGTGCCTTAACTATTATAATAATTAAGAATCAAACAGAAATCAAGCATCTCTGGAAGACTGATGATGCACATTAGTGCACAGGGAAGCTGTTTCCCTTTTGAATGCAGGGGCAGAGCAGCAAACAGATCTCCTGCTGCCTCAGGAGGGTGAGAGGTCCAGCTGGAATTCCCAGTGGGAGAGGGGAACAGCATTCTGGACAGGAGCAGGATCCATCCTCCCACCTCAGGAGACGAGCCAGCAGGAATCTGATGAGACCTTCCACAAAAATCACTGTCCTGGCTCCTCGAGGCTGTGGGCAAACTGAGCTCGGTGAGTTTTGTTATCTTGCTGTGGGCAGCTCCAAAGCATCAGAATCAGAGAATCTGAGGATGTTTTGGGTGGGGAAAGAACTTTAATGATCAATCAGTCCAATTCCATGGGCAGGGACAGCTTCAAGCAGGTCAGGCTGTCCTGTCCAACCTCATCTTCAACATTTCTGGGGATGAGGCATCCCCCACGTTCTGGGAAACTGTTCCAGTGCCACACAGCAAAACAATGCTTCCTTATACCCAGTTTAAACCTACCCTCTTCTAATTTCAATTTAAACCATTAACTCATAAACCCATTTAATTTAAAACCATTGTCCTGTTGTCATTGATGCCTCCAGTGTAGAACAACCCCCTGTGATATTTCCAAACCCTTCATGAAAATGTGGATTATTGCCCAAGTCCCACCCAGCACACATTTCACATCCTGAACACAGGGATAAATTCCAGCACAAGAACCTGAGGATCATGTGCAGCTCCTCATTAAATTACAGACAGTGATGCTCCTCTTTTAAATCCGTCTGAGGCCGTGCATGGGTGATAGATATTTTAATTAGCAAAATTAGCAACCAAGAAGTACAATTTAGACACAAGATATATCTGCAAGTGGTAATTCCCCAACTTTTCTGCAGTAGCTGGGGCTAAGCCTTCTGAATACAAAATGGAAAGAGTGAACACACACAAACCTCATTGATGACTTCTCTACTTCCAGAGAGGTTTCATAAATCTTTTTTTTTTTTCCCCCAGTTCAGATAATTTCTACTTTAACAAGAGCCATTTTAACTAAATCACAAATAACTGGGATTTCCCAGCCTTCAGAAAGACATGCTTAATATTTCAGGATAGCTGAAATGGAGTGAGCTCTAAAATTAGAGACAAAAGTGAGCTTTGTCTAGACAAAATGTACTCAAATTTGGGGAGAAGAGCTAAATACAGAATCCAGGGATGAAAACTGGTCCTGCTGGAGCTCTGTGCTGCACGAAGAGGCCCTGAAGGGCAGCAGGAGGTGATCAGGAGATGTAGTGAGCAAGGATCATTTGCACTCTGTTTTATCCCTTTTTCCAATAATCTGGAGAGTTAATTCAGCCCCTTTGCCCTGCACTTCAGGGAGGAGGAATAGCATTTGAAGGATGCTGAATTTTTTAAGTAAGGTTTTTTAAACAGTTCTCCCTTTCACTTTGCACCCCCTTTTTCTTGGCAAAAGCTGGCAGATGAAAAACTCACTAAGAAAACACAAAACTGAACAACTGAAGCATGATTTTTTTTCCCCACATTCACCTTCATATTTGTTTTCTCTGTAAGAAAAACACATTGAGGAGCTCAGTGAGGGATTTCATGTCTGTCTCAGGGGAGTCATCCCTCCCACACACATCTTGTGGAAGGGAAGAGAATCCAGCAGCAGTGGAGGGCTCGTTCCAGTGTATTGCCGGCAAGGAAATAACAACTGCACATTGAGCACAACAACCCCTGCTAAAACCTGAAAATACCTGCAGTAGATCTTAGTCTGCTTGAGAAAGAAAAGGGAGACTTGTTAGGGAGGGTTCCAGGCTGTTCTGGCAGCAGAAAGGGTTTGGAGAGGAACACGAGCAGCCTGCAAAGACCAGGGCACCACTCAGCCAGGAAAAGGTTTAATTACCAGGGTGTAACACTCCCAACCCTGCAATTCCATTTGCAATATCACTTTTAAGAAACTCATCTTCACCAAGTCCAGCTCATAATCACTTTTGTTTCTTCAACCATAGAACTATTAAAATTTCACAGTATTGGACCGAGTGTGGGTAATTTCATTGTCAAAACTGATCCTTGAATCTTTCCGGTGCTACATCCCAAAGCATAACCTGCTCCAGTCTGGTGCTGAGATATCCTGGCAGCTTTCAGCTCTCAGAAATCCCATATTCCCCCCAAACTGGCACTGTCCCTCACCACCCACCCAAAATCCATCTCTCCCAGCCCAGCCAGTGATGTGAGCCCTGTCCCACCAGCAGCCTCTTGGTGCCTGCACAAACACCAGGCTGAAAATGCTGATGGATGCGTCCAGGAGCACAGCCAGGTGGGCACTGAACCCCCCCAGATGGCAGGAGAATCCAGCACTGGGCTGTCCCTCAGACACGAGGTGGGCAGGGGTTTAATAAAGGACTGGCAGCAGGAATCTGCTTCTCTCCTTTCCCAGGGGAGATGGAATACTGACACCTCACAAGCATGAGATGGAATATTGATAAATCACCAAACATGATGAAATATTGACACCTCACCAAATATGACGGAATATGGACACCAAACATGATGGAATATTGACAAATCACCAAACATGAATGGAATATCGACAAACCACCAAACATGATGGAATATTGACAAATCACCAAACATGATGGAACACTGACACCTCACCAAACATGGATGGAATATTGACAAATCACCAAGCATGATGGAATATTGACACCTCACCAAACATGAGATGGAATATTGACAAATCAGCAAACATGGGACGGAATATTGCCACCTCATCAAACGTGAGATGGAATATTGACATCTCACCAAACATGATGGAGTATTCACACCTCACAAATATGAGATGGAACATTGGAAAATCACCAAACACAAGATGAAATATTGACAAATCACCAAACATGATGGAATATTGGCACCAAACATTACATGGAATATTGACAAATCACCAAACACGAGACAGAATATTGACACCTCACCAAACATGATGGAATATTGACACCAAGCTTGGATGAAATATTGACACCTCACAAACATGAGAGGGAATATTGACACCTCACCAAACATGAGATGGAATATTAACACCAAGCATGGATGGAATATTGCCACCTCACCAAACATGAGATGGAACATGGACACCTCACCAAACATATGCTCTGAGCTGGGGCTTCCAGACCAGCCTAGAGTCCCACTGAGAGGATTTACAGGATGATGCTGCATTAAAAATAACTGCAAGTTAAAGATAAAAAGCAATAACAAAAAAGTGCCAACATTAATCCAAACAGGCTTAGGAGAGGAATCCCTTCAAAACAGATTCCCACAATCTGACTCAGACCTTCTCAGTTCTAACACAAAAATTTGCAAACTACAATGAAAAAAAAATCCCAAAGCCCCTGGAGAGAGCCTTGACCTTCAGTGCTTGTGCCACACCATGAGCAAAACTCCACTGGGTTTTAGGTTATTCCTGGGGTTATAATTCTGTAACTGGGTGCTCTCCCCAGTTACCTGCTGCTCCTCCAGTTGGCCAGAGATGCTCCAGTCCCTGCTGCATTTCCAGACCCTCTGACCAGTGAATTCAGGCCTCTCCCAGCCCTCCTCCTGCATTATCTGCATCGTGTAACTCTTCAAACGCTCATCCCCACAGATTTCTCCAGCCCCCCAGGCCTTTCAAACACTTCCTCTCTCAAGAGCCTCCACTTGTCTGTGAGAATATTTTACCTCTCACCACATAAAGCTTAGATTTTTCTATGTTTGAACTTCAGTCTGCTTTACTTTATCTTTTAATATATCTGGGTGTCTTTTGCAGTTCCTGGTTATATTATTATGCGTTTGAGCAGGTCTCCCCTAAGGAATGACCTTATCTATGGGTATTAAAGCCTGACAGCTTTCAGCTGTTCTTTTACTGCTGGATTTGTTCTTTGGACTGGGGAAGGGGAAGGGCAGGTTCAGTAGAAAACCAGTAAATGTCTGCTGAGATCTCCCTGCCCAGATTTAACCCCTTGCACAGGCTCTGACTATAAAGCCTTGGATAATTTCTCTCTTTTTTTCTTTCCCTAAATTAGCCCAAGAAAAAAAGAACCTCCATCTCCAGAAATGTGTTGGAAGCCTGGCATTTCAGAAATGAGGATTGCTTGCCCAAAAGCAGCACAGGAGGATTTGGTCATGTGTGATTACTGCCCTGGCTCACACACCCCAACCAACACTTCAAACACAGATGCCAGCAGCAATAAGGCAGTACCCAGCCCCTAAACGTGTTTCCATTTAAATTACAAAATGTTCTTTTACATTTAGCATTCCAACTTGTCAGAAATATGTCCCCATTAATGGGATTCTAGGCACCCTCATTGCATATTCTGCTTTTTAAGCCCTGTAAATTGCGATCCTGAACGCTGCCTAGTGACGGGGAGTTCTTTAGGGTTCCTGTTTACAGCACTGCTCTTCCCATTAAATTTCCAATAAAGCATTTCCATTTTTATATCTGAAACCCCAGAAACAGCACTGGAGAAACCCAGCGTTTAACTCTTAAATTTAATACAAACTATTTCGCTCGGCGTGAAAGCATTTTAAAATTACTCCAGTGCAGATTGTGGTTCAGTGTTGTACTTGGTGAGCTTAATATGTCCATGGCAACTGATGAATATTCCTGCTGCTCCTGCTATAAATAACAAACCTATTTGGCAAAGTCTGAGATGTAAATATTAAATCCTGCACAATGGCAATTTTCTGTTCCTTCTTTTGCTCCCTTCTGAGTTAGGAGCAGGTTATTTCCAGGTAGATCACAATATTGCAGAAGCCACCCATTTTGACTGACACTGCTTTCAACACCAATCACACTTTTGGGGCTGGGGTGATGCTGTGTAAGGCTGGGCTGGCTGCAGCAGCATTCCCAGAGGATTTGGGGTTAGAGATTCTGTGTAAGGCTGAGCTGACTGCAGCAGCAGTCCCAGAACATTTGGGGTTAGAGATGCTGTGTAAGGCCAGGATGGCTGCAGCAGCACACCCAGAGTATTTGGGGTCAGGGATGCTGTGTAAGGCTGGGCTGGCTGCAGCAGCATTCCCAGAGGATTTGGGTTTGGGTGATGCTGTGTAAAGCCGGGATAGCTACAGCATTCCCAGAACATTTGGGGTCAGGGATGCTGTGTAAGGCCAGGATGGCTGCAGCAGCACTCCCAGAACATTTGGGGTCAGAGATGCTGTGTGAGGCCAGGATGGCTGCAGAATTCCCAGAACATTTGGGGTTGGGGTGATGCTGAGTGAGGCTGGGCTGGTTGCAGCAGCACTCCCAGAACCAGGAGTGCTCCTGAGTCCTAGCACCGAGGTGGCACAATCAGAGCACAATTTTTGGAGAGCCTCTGCAGTCTGTTATTGTAACTTCAGTGTTTTCCCAGGCAGAAAGACAAAACACATTCCAAAACCCCAACGCTGTCTTGGTTCTCCTTAGAAACCAAGGCTGAGAACAGCTCTTGGAGACAGATTTTTCTAAACAAAGTTTAGTCCTTATTTCAGGGGGGAGGATCTAGGAGGTGCTGGAACGAACTGGGGTTGAATTCACCAAGTGTGTTTCTAATTGGCGACTTCTGTCAGATATGCTAATTTGCAAAATCTATAAAATCTGTACACAGGTTATGTGGCGTGTTCATCTTTGGCGTTTTCCACCTGACCAGTTGTGCCCCTGAGGATCCTCATATAAAGGTAACTTTTTGTCGCCCTAATCATGTCTGGCTGGTGATTCTAGGACAGAGAAAAAGGATCATCCTCATTAACCCACTCTCCACTGCATTTCAAACGAGATCAGAGTGTTGTGTCCCACCCAGGTCTCACCAAGACACCACCAATTAATTCCCTGGGACCCTGCAGCCCCTCAGCTCTGCCCCACTACTCCACTCCAGAGTCCATGCCAACACACCAGACACAGCTGCTGCAATGAGAAGAATTAAATTGCTTGAGAATAATGTGCTTACATGAAGCCATTTTGAAATATCCTTTGGCACGGCATCAGTAAAATCAGGATTGAAACCGCTTGATCTAGAAGAAAAACAGCAGCACCAGCACAGCCTTCCCCTCCACACAGGAATTTGGGTTTAGTCACATTATCCAAATCTCATGTCGTAGGCTCTGGGTGCAGCTGTGGGTAAATGAGGTAAACATAAGAGTGGGAGAAATGAATGGAAATGCTGGAGAATTGCTGCTCAGAGGCAGTGCTGAGGCCTCCAGCTCTGAGTGCTCCAATCCTTGATCACAAACACATCAATTACAGCATTTCTGTCAAAGCCCTCCATAGATCACATCATTAATATCAACCTGACAGCTGCCATGCAGCTCCTACTGCAATGTCACCGCTCCAGAGCCTGCCACAAAAATACAGGGTTGGATTCTGCAACACTCAGATCTGTGCCCAGGAAAACCATTGATTACAGATGAGGAAACTCCTCGGCTACATAAATAAAGACCTCAGAACCAGTGCCAAAACCAGGCTTGTAGCACAATTTAAGGACATAATTCTCAAGAAACTTACAGTAATTTCACGATTATAAGCCGCACCTTTTTCATTGAAGAATCCAGCCTACCCCAGCAGTGTGGCTAATCATCAGGTGCGGCTTATTTATGGACAAATCCCAGCGAAGTGCCAACCCGGAAGTGAGAGCCAGCCAGGGAGGGCGCCTGGGGCTGCCTTTAATAGCTTGGCTGGTCTATGAAAACTGTTTGCAACTTGAGCACCTGACACCAAACCTCGTGCTGGCACGATTCTGTTGCTAACTCGTTACTTTGTTACACATGGATCCTCGCTTTAAAAAATAAATAAATAAAAGGTGCGGCTTATATTCAGGTGCGGCTTATATATGGACAAATCTTGTGGTCTACCCGGCTACCCGGATGTGTGGCTTATAATCAGGTGTGGCTTATAATTGTGAAATTGCTGTAACTAATTCTTAACATCAAAATAACAAGTAATTAAACTGTAAAGCAACTGTAGATTTCTGGCTGTAGGTTGTGTAAGATTTACAGCACCGAATTGCTGAGAACTCCACTGGACCCATCCATAACCTGGATTCCATGGATTAATAAAAAAAACCCACAAAGATGTATTTTTCCACAAAGGTAATTGGATGGACAGGGAAAACAGCAACTTCTCTTATAACAATGCCTCTGTGAACCACCCCCGAGGAATGGATGGGAAAGTTCAGGAATTCAGACTGTTCTGCATGACTGAGGGCTGCAAGGTCTGGGATCTGCTTGGGCAGCTGGCCCTGGGAAACCAAACACATCTGCAGATACTGGGGTGGAGAAGAGGGGAAAGCTTTCATCCTATAAAAGGGAACAGCAGCTAAGACTATCATGAAAAATATATGCATGAAAAACATTTTATTTTGCACATTTGGTTGGTAGTCACTTCCCTACATAGCCTAAACAAGGATAAAAAAAAGCAATAATAATTCATCCACTTTTAACACCAACTTAATTTCTTGCAGAATCTTTGACTAGAATAATTTATTTTCATTTAAGAACAGCGTGTGGGAGCCTATTGACTACCAAAAGCTGAAAAAAGCTGATCTTCTGCTGCTTCTCCAAGGTAAATCCTTGCAGTAATGAAGCATTCTGAGAAAATAAAGCTCTGAGCTGAAATTTCCCTCAGGAAAAGCTCCTGCAGGGCTGCTCTCACCAACAGGGGCTGTGCTGAAGGAGAGGAAATGCTGAACAATAAATGGATTATTTCCATACTGCAGACTCTGAGAGCAGAAGAACTAGAGGTGTTCTACAGCACAGCCAAGGAAAACATGAGCTCTGCTCATTCATTTAATGACAATTACAGGTAATTAATCGAAGAGAACTCTCTGCCTGCACCCAGCAGGCAGCTGCAGGCTCAAGGTGAGGATGAGCTTCCTAAATTCTGCTGCACTAAACAAAGCTGCAACACTTAAATCCTCCTCTGAATCTTGCCCTGGGCCATCTTAAATGTACCAGCAGATGCGGAATGAGCCTTGCCACGATGGAAACTCCTCTCAAGAGCATATCCACCTTCCAAACAGTTCTGCTTTTTGTTTACTGAGTTTTATTGTCCCTGCTTCCCAAGTGCCTGCTTGGGAAATCTCTGCTGCTTCCCCTACTGCTGCTGATTTCACCTGTTTGGGCTATTTTAAGTTTCTTTGCACCAGCAACTGTCTTTGAATCCTCTATTAATGGCAAAAATGTTCACATCGTTATCCCAGGCATTCCCAAATCAGGCATTTCCATTCTGCCACATTCCCTCTTCCTCATGGCCCCACCAGGATCCATTCCTATTTGCTGGGGCTGGGGGAGCACTCTGAAATTCTGCCGAGGAGTTTCTCTGAGAGTCTAAGAAAGTCTTCCAGAGAAAAGAGATTTTTACTGCAACAGTCACGACAAAAAAAAAAAAAATTATCCTTGTTCTTATCTACAGCCTTACCTGCAAGAAAATACCAATCCAGTATTTCAATGTACTGCTGCCAGTTCTCATTGCCTGGATTAAATAGCCCCATTTTCCCCTAAATTGCCAGACTTCAAATATTTTATCACCCATGTTGTTTAAAAAAAGGAGGAATCATTGCTTTATCAACTGAAGCAATTCAAGACAGAGAAATCCTCACTGTCCAGGACACCTGCAGCAGAGACCTCATCCTCCAAAGGCCAAACTCAAATAATCTCCATCAGCTTATAATTGGTTTTCTCCCCTAAATTACCAGGCCAGATTCCAGAAAGGAATCTGAAAAGGCAAGAGCTGCGGCTGGCACCTCTAATTACTGCAGCTTGGTTTTGTTTACCTGGTATTTCCATAGATGTGATTAAGCATTTGAACCCAATTAAAGGGCGTCATCCACTGGAAAATTCACAGCCACTGACCAGACTGCTTCACTTGAGGCACCTGGGAAAGAGATTTAGATCAGATTTTAGGAAGAAATGAAGGTGCTGAGCCCCTGGCACAGGGTGCACAGAGAAGCTGAGGCTGCCCCTGGATTGTCCAAGGCCAGGTTGGACAGGGTTTGGAGCAGTGGGACAGTGGGAGGTGTCCCTGCCATGGAAATGGGATGAGCTCTGTGGTCCTTCCCAACCCATTCTGGGGTGATTTCATGATTGTTTCTTTGCCACAGCAATTCTGCTTTCAGCTGGGGAAGGGAATGACAGCACAACACCTCTCCCAGCACAAACCTCACCCATTGCTGGGCATTTCCAGATGCACAATGTCTTCTGATCTCTGCACTGACAGCTCTGGAACAGTTTTACACCCCATAAATTCCACAGTGTGCCCAAGCAAAGCTCTCCTAGCCCTCATTATTTAGGACAATCTACACTGAATTTCAGGCAGTTAAGCTGCCAGCCCTTTTTCCAGTGCTTTTCCTAGAAAACATCTTGGTGTCATTGGAGCTCCTGCCTGCAGCTTCCCCCCAGCACGGGGCTGGAGCTGGGCTGAAATCTGAGCCCAGGAAAACACAAACTGTGCCAAGGCAGCAGAGCCACAGCTGCTCACGCTGGGCAGGACCAGCAGGGCAGGGCTGCATCCCTGCAGGCTGCAACAAAGCAAAGTCAGGAAGGTCTCAGGCAAGTGGCCATGGCAGATTTTTCTGGTCTGAATGAATGGTTGTGCTGACAGCTCTCAGTGCAGTCTGAGCCCCTCGCTGCTCTTTCTGGAGAAGATGAAAAACTTGGGTACAGGAGATGCTCAGAGCTTTCATCCTCACAACCTAAAGGTGCTCCCACTCTGCACTTCCCTGGATGCCTTGAAAGCATTTCCAGCTGCTGTCCTGGCCATCAGTGGCTCTGCAGAGTGAGCACAGCAGGTTTCTCCTCCTCCACCACACAGATGCTGCAAAGCCCGTGCCCTGTGCCAGGACATGGCAGATTGGGGATGCAGGAGAGCCAGACATGCTCCAGCCCTGGCCATTCAAAAGACCCTAAAAGCTTCCCGCATCCAGGACTTCACACAGGCAGCAGATCTTCTGTCTGGACCTGTTCCATGCCCCAAAAACAGGACAGCAGGAGGAAGGGCTGCAAGATGTGCAAGCACCAGAGAAGCTCCTGGTCCAGGCAGGGGTGGCTCAGAGCTGGGCCAGGAGCAAACGCTGCTATTCATGTGAGCCAGGGAAAAACACAGTAATTTCACAATTATAAGCTGCACCTGACTATAAGCCGCACATC
>VRYO01000638.1:17575042-17587114 GCA_009812075.1 Sialia sialis | reverse complement strand
CAGCCATTTCATGCACTTCCCCTCTGACAAACCCCTCCTTCCAGAACACTTTTATACCTTCCAGGCCTGACTTGCAGTCAAATTTATTTCCATAAATCCACTGAACTGTAGATTTTTTTGCAGTTAAACGTTTCCTTTCCTAGCAGACATCTCCCATGTGTTTGAGCATTTAAAGCCACTTCCAAGCAGGCTTTGCTATCTCTCCTTAGCACGTGCAGCCAAATCCCAGCACGGGGTTTGTGGTGGGGAAGAGTCTAGCATGGAATGAGGCTGAACAGAGAAATACTATCACAAAGAGCAAAAAAGAAAAAATAAATTAAAAAAGGAAAAAAAGAGAAAAGCTGACAGGAAGAAAAACTGACACTGGAAAAATGGCAGCCCAGGACAGTCAATCTTCAAGCTGGCAGCAGAAATGTGATTAAGGGTAAAAGGAAGAGGGTCTCTCACAACAGATGTATGCACAGGCTTGCACAGGGTTGATTAAAAAATAAACAACAATAAAAAAGTCACATTTCTCTCTACTTGGTGGTTGTAACAACTCATGGCAATTCACAGGCACAACTGAGCAGAAGTTTACAGCCTGCACTCAGAGAGGGCCAGCCCTTAACTGCCCCACAGAGCAGAAAAGATGTAAAATTACCCACCTGGGTTTTGTCTATTTGAGCTTTTTCCCCTCTCAGGGGGGAATCCTTCTCTTGGCACCAAACTCAGACACCTTTCTGCAGGAGCAGGTCCCACCTGGGCAGTGCCAGGGCTCTTCCACCATGAGCATCCCATGGGGTGCATCCCCCTCTTCCCATGGCAGCCCTCCAGGGATGGATCCATTGGCACTAAGAGAATTCAAACTTGAAATCCATTCAAATAAATTCAAATATAGGGTCTGATTAGAATCACAAAATCAGAGTTTGGAGGAGTCCAACCCAGCCCTAACACCTCAACTAAACCTTGGCACCAAATGCCACATCCAGGATTTTTTTAAACCCATCCAACGTGGTGACTCCACCACCTCCCAGGCAGATAATTCCAGTACTTTATCACTCTTTCCACAAAAAACTTTTCCCTAATATCCAACCTATATTTCCCCTGGCACAGCTTGAGGCTGGGTCCTCTGGTTCTGTCAGTGGAGAAGAGACCAACCCCAGCTGAGCACAAACACCTTTCAGGGAGCTGTAGAGAGTGATAAAGTTACTTACCCTTTTTGCAAAAACACCTGTCTGAAATAAGATCTTAGCAATGTGGACTCATGAAATTATTTCAAACAAATGGGACTTGAAAATTAAGCCTTTAAATGCTAGATATATAGAAGAATTTAAAAGTTTAAGGATGCAGATTGTCACCTAGGAGGGTTTTTATTCTGAGTGCTTCTGTCAGTATTTAAATATCTATGAAAACTGGCTCACTGACACATTTTAGGAATGAGAACATGCAGCAAGATCTTTAAATGAACTCAGATACTCAACTCTCATGCATTTTGCCCACAGCTCCTAAATCATTGTGTGGCTGTGCAAAGTTTATCTTCCAGCTAAACAGTGTCAGCTGTCTGAAAACCATCAATGCAACAGCAACCTGCCATGGCAAATTACCCCCCAGCCCAGCTGTGCCCAGCCCTGTGACTGAGCTCCAGGGATTAACAAGCACCTCCATTTCACTAAGCTGCCTGGACCAACTCTTATTCCCATGCAAATGAAGACAAATGTGTTCCCATGAGTGCATTTCAGTGTGAGCTGTGTTTGTCACAGGCAGGGGACATAGCCATCACTCCCTGGCTCAGCTTGGGAGCTCCAGCAACTCCATCAGAGGGATCCAGAAACCAGAGAGGGCCAAAATTCTCTCAAGTGGGCACAGAGAAGTCATGACAGGTGCCTGATGCAGAAGGCAGAGGGATGGGTGATGCTCTCCCCATCCGGCAGCTCCTCCCAAGTCCAGCCTGCAAAGGAGGAGTCAATATCACACATTAAATAATCCAGAGCAGCCCAGGAATAACGGGCTAAAAATAACTGAGTAAGCACATTGCCTATAAAACTCCAAACTGCCTGCCAAGCTCACAGGACACGCTCTCCTCCCCCTTCCCTGGCATCTGAATAGATATTGCAGAGGCTTGGGGAAAAAAACAAGTGAATAGGTGATACATAAATTTCCATGTGGGGGGAGAAAATGATAAATCCCCTGTAGATTTCCCTGGTTTTCTCAGAAGTCTCTGCTGCTGACCACTGTGAGGAAAGGAAGGTCTCACCTGGCACTGCAATGGGTTTGTTCCTGAAAATTTGTCAATATTTTGCCTTTGATTCATTTACTGCATCTGG
Organism: Sialia sialis; assembly: GCA_009812075.1. Classification (NCBI taxonomy): domain Eukaryota; kingdom Metazoa; phylum Chordata; class Aves; order Passeriformes; family Turdidae; genus Sialia; species Sialia sialis. The sequence goes on along the minus strand of VRYO01000638.1, from coordinate 17,584,811 downwards.
TATAAACCCAGCCCCTGACCCGAGCAGTGCAGGATGGCTGCTTTATTCTCACCCTGTTTTCTGCACAGACATTTATAAATGAGGGACAGAGGCTTTTCTGCAGACAACTCCTTCCCTTGCTTTGTTTTCCTCCTCATCTAAGATAAAAGACATTCTTGATAAAGTGTATTTGTAGAGGTTTTGTCAATAGAGCCATAGTTAGGGCTGGCTGGGTGACAAAACCTGGGCTCTCCAAAACACATTCATATTTTAATGGCTGGGATTCTCCTCTGGGAAAGGGCCCGAGGGTGCTCAACTTTCCTCTCACCCAAAACCTTCTTAAAAAAACTGTAAAAAAACCTGTAATCCTTACAGTTTGAATCCTGACCCTCCCTTTTTCCTCCTCTTTTCCCTACAAGTTTTATCCAAGCGTTTCAGAGCAGCTGGGGCTGCAAAAGTGATCCCAAAACATAAAGAAATTGTCAACTCAATGAACTGCTGGAAGAGCTGGCAGCACCCATCTCAAGAGGGAAGAGAGAATCATCCCAAGTTTTCCAAGTGGTGCAGGGGCAAAGCCAAAGTTTTTATGTTAATCTTCAGCTTGGAAGTAACTCCAAGTACAATTCAGGCAAAACATTAAATTAAAAAACAAAAAGACAAAAAAACAAAAAAACCCCACCCCTCCCCCTCAAAAAAACCCAAAAAAACCCAAAACACACCTCCCAAAAACCCCAAAAAATAAAATAAAAAGAAACACAGAATGAAGATTTGGTTTTGGGAAAGAGAGGATCTTAAACCAAGAGACAGTTTGTTAGTTATGTCCATTCTGGAAACATTTCAAACCTGCCCAGAGGCAAAACAAACCAACTCAAATCTTTGCTGGCATTTGGGACACTTGAATGCTACTTGCCCTGGGTACTTAATTTACATAAAACAAATCACCCTGGAGCAACAAACACAAAACTTGCTAGTAAACAAGACAGCTCTAATTATTTAACAGTGGAATCCAGAATAATTAAGCCACGGTATTCAGAGCAGTTAAAAGCTAATTATATAATCAAGTATCCAAAATATTTCAGCTCTCTTTTGAAAAAATAGTAAAACCAGGTTGTTTCATTTCCAGACTAGCCACATCTCCAAGGACAAGGCTTCAAGGTGATGCATCTTTGCCTTTCCCTGTGGCTGTCTGGGACTTGGACTCCTTCCCTGGAGGCTCTGGCTGCCCACTGGAGCAGCTGCTCTCCCTGCAGGCACCTCGCTGGCAGCTGGGGGGGCTCTGATCCCAATTCCCTGCCCTGACTGTTCCCTGGGATGCTGCCAGCTCTGCTGCCAGCTCTGCCTCCCCAGTTCACCCCCCTGCCCAAGCACCTGCTGGTGTGGGGTCCAGCTGCAGGCACAGGGGAGCAGAGATTTCTCTGCACATGGATTTGGGAGCCTACAGCTGTTTGGGGTGGAGGGGTTGGGATGGAGGAGCTCCCAGTGATGTCTTTTTGGGTCTACCTAAAAACAGAGGCCAGACAGAATTAAGGGAATAAAAAGCTGTTAGATTTATTGAAGGACTTTCAGGCAGACAAAGCCCCCCAGGGACTGCACCCAAAATGGACCCCAAGTTTTCACAATTTTCTAAGTTTGGTCCATTTGAATTTTGGGGGTTAATCTCCCAATTACAGCTTCAGGTAATGAAGTAATTTACCCCAAGTTTGCCCCCCCAAACTCACTTTTGTTTCCATCTCTGAGGTGTCCTTGATTCCCAGCCTGGAGAGGAATTGTTGTGTCTGCCCAAAATGGGAGAGCAGCAGCCAGTGCTGAATGTGGAGTTTGGAGTTACACACTAAAGAACTGCAGGATTACAAATACATGAAAAATATAAAATCTACAATCCTGAGGCATCATCAGCAGGAGGGACAGCACAGCCTCCAGGCAGCCACCGGGGAGCTGGCAGCTGCTCTGCCATGGCACAGAGCCTGGAGCCAGCCCGGTCCCTCAGGCACTCCTGGACACTGCAGGAGCTCGGGAGCTGCCAGGACAGGTCGAGGCTGCCACCTGCAGCCGGGATAAAGGAGCCCTTCCCGGGCTCAAAGTGCCAGAATGAGGGCTGGATTTTGGGATTGAGCTCCCCCAGTGCCTCACTGCTGACTGCTCCTGAGCCAGGGCAGGTGAAACACCCCGGAGCTGGGAGCTGCCTGCACTGACCCAGCTGGGGATGAGTGCCTGGATCTCTGAGGATGCGAGATTTTCAATTCCCCAGCCAACACAACAGCCCAAGTGATGCCTTGGGGTTTAGCTTTTATGTTTTTCAGAATCTCTGATGCTTAGTGTGGAACTCTGAAACTTCTTATTAGGTGTTGGTAAGGTCTCTTCACAGGGGAGCTGGACAAAATAATTCCTTTCTAGCTAGAGAATCAAGGACAACTGGTACCCAAAAAGCTGAAACAACAGCGAAGGAAAGGGGGCTGAGACTTCATAGCCTGGGGCTGTGGTTGGATAATTGACCTCCAATGTCTAGATGAACCAAAACCTATAAAAGTGTAAAACTCATGACCAGGATCCATCTGGGATTTGATTTGGGTGTAGCCCTGGCCAGGCTCTTGCACTGCTCAAGGTGGATCCTTTCAACAAATCCCTGTTTTATCCTTTCAATAAATCCCGATTTTATTCCTTTCAATAAATACTTATTTTATTCCTTTCAATGAATAACTATTTTATCCTTTCAATAAATACCTATTTTATCCTTTCAATCAATACCTATTTTATTCCTTTTGCTCTCCCTAGTCTCTGTTCCAGGGCAGCCTTCCCAGGCAGCAGTTCTGCTGACTCTGGTGGGACATGAAGGCATCTGGAAAACCCCTGGAGTGGAGGAACACCCAGCTCCTGCCCCCCACTCCTGCTGGCATTCTGGGGGACCCAGCTGCAGCCCAGAAGGTATCACAGCCCAAAAAACCACGGGGACTGGAACAGAGATTCATGAGTAACTGCTTTAAAGTGGAATCCAATTCCATTTCTGCAGCAATCCCAGCTCTGGGCAGCCAGTGACTCTGGTTTTGTGTTCCTGGGACATCTCAGAGTCCTGGGAGGAATGGCAAAGCAGCTGCTGAAAAGCACATCTGGCTCTGGATCTCCACCTTCTGCTCTCAGCAGCCACCAGAGCAGCTCTGCAGATGTTTTCAGGTAGCTGGGCCCGGTGCCAAATCCTCGTCCTGACCTTTGGAAACAGCTTTTCTTCCCGTGACCATGAGCAGAGCATCAGCCTCTGCCGAAACCATCAGAGTCAGAAGTGATGATTCAGTCTCTGTTTCCCTTCAGACTTCATCATTACAAGGTCATCAAGCACAGCGTGGTTTAAAACACACATGAAACAGCCACCAGAGTTCTTAGGAAAAATCAAGCAGCTCTGCTATCGCTCTGCAATGCTTCAATCTGGCTGCTGATTAACTCTCGCTTTATATTTAAAATTCCACTTGCCAAAAGAGTGTCTGAGGGGGTGTTTGAAAGCTGAATGACACGATTGTAATTACAGGCAAATGGATGCTGCATGGCTAAAACATGATGGCTGCAGGAAAACCGAAGGGTGAAATTAAATACTTGAGAGAAGGATTTAAAAAAAAAAAAAATAATGAAACTCCCGAATTATGGGGATTTTAGCTAAAAGCTTTTCAATGTCTTTGCCTCCTGGCTTTAGACTGCCTCATTCAGGTTTTTGCTTATTAGGAGACTTAGAAATGTGCTTAAAAATGATGCTGAGTTCCTCAGCAGATCACAGGAGACAGAGAGCACAGGCACTGGGAATGTGCAAGGCATCCCATGGCTCAGATTTGCATTGTGGAAATCAGCAGCACAGCCCTATGGACAACCTGACAGGCTCCCCCTCTCCAAAGAGATGTCACCACGGGTGATCCCCCCTTTTCCTCTGTCCACTGCCACCTACACTTTGACCAAATCCATGGATTTTCTGCCAAAAGCCCTCTCTTCCTCCCTCTCCTGTTTTTTGAGCCTTTGCTTTAGCTCACTCCATCCTCTTTCTGCCAAACCTTGTGGCTTTTCATCTGCCCTGACAGGAACTCGTGCCAACAAGAGTAGCCAAAGTACTTTTTGTTCTCTTCTTGAATCCGAGACCTTTTTGAGCTGGTTTGAAGCTGTTTTCATGACACACAGCTCGGGGAAGCCAGATGAAGGGGCAGACCCTGTGTGCCCATTGCTTCTCCCTTTTTACCAGAGCTTGCTCCACACGCCACACCTGCCCCGTGGAATCTCTGCAAGGATTTGGCTCTGCACCTCCTGGCTTTGCTCAGGGACCTCCATGGACCTTTCCTTCGAGCTCACTCCATCTCCACAGCTTCACAACACACAGAATTCCCACCCAGCTCTGTGCAGAGCAGTCCAACACCAATTCCCAGCAGCTCAGGGCTGGATGTTCCCGCTGTGCTGAGCTCCTGCAGCTCCTGCCCAGCCTCCCCTGTTGCAGCTGACGTGCTCATTATTTGAGCTGTTAATTTTATGGTTGCATTAAGTGGCTCTGGACTTGTGCCACGTGGGGCTGTGGTTGATGGAATGATTGATTTTACACAGTTGTCTTCTTCCTGCACTCCTGAGGGCTTTTATTTGGGATTAACAAACCTCACCATTCCACTCTTCCGCTTCACAGCTCCTCGGTTCCTTTACAACTTCCCTTCCTTACGTGCACCTTATGGGGCAAGGATCCTGCTTAAGCATCTCCAGATTACAATTCTGAAAAAAATTAGCATAAAACAGCAGCCTGTAAGAGACCAGAGACATGCACACATTTTTAGAGCCTGACAAATTAATCCCTCAAACCTTGAGGCATGATACCCCAAATTATTTGTCTCATTTTTAGTATGAAGGCAACTTAGTTTGGTAAACATTATAAATACAGACAGCAAATCTCAATGTATATGTGTACATATATGATTTAAAGTAGTTTCCTACAACTAGAAGACAAGATTCAAGAGCAACCAAAAAATGTCACAGGTTATTGTTCACATATTGCTGATATAAAAAAAAAAAAAAGCTCAAGGAAAGTAAAACACACAACTAATTAGTAGTGTAGTTTTTCAGGAATATATACCCAAATGCTGTCCTCATTCCATAAGAATTTGACATTTTGGATTCTCTCTAACTAAAAGGAGACAAAATTTGAAATATTTACATAACTCAGATGCAATGTTCCATTTAAATTATTGCTGGGATGATTATTTTTTCAAGTCTCTTCAGAAAAATAAAATAATTCAATACCTATTGCATTTTTAAAGACAAAGTTACTTTGATCCCCAAAAGTTATGGCAGAAAGACGAAGTCTGCCAAGTCCTGAGCCTGCAGCAAACAAGAAAATGTGAGATCTTGGCAAAATGAAAGTACAGCAGAGAAGCAGCACTTAAAAAATCCTTAAAATTGGAGAGGCACAAGATGATACCCCATAAAGAAGTGAAAGATTGGAGGGCTGTGTGATCACCTGTTTGGAGTCTGCAGAAAGCAATCCCAAGTTTTATAGACATTAGAAAACTTTGTACTGCTCGCCCAAAAATAAAGCAGTGCTTTGAAAAAATCTGCCCCCGAGTCCTGGGAGAATTTAAGGATAGAACAAGCTGCTATCTCGAACAAAGATAAATAAGACACTTTATATTGCTTTTCAATTATTTCAGGCTGAGTATCACAATGTGGGAAAGAGAAAATGTCAAGCAGAGATAAAAGCAGAGCAGACATCGATAGAGGGATGTGGATTTCCCCCAGGCAGGAGCCTCTGCCCTAACTCCCAACCCACTGCTGGAACATCAGTCCTTGGCAGATTGGAGTCACAGGGTTTGGTCCTGGCAGGGAAAAGGGACAGGAGCACAGAGCCTGGCAGGGGACAGGGACAGGAACACAGAGCCTGGCAGGGAAAGGGACAGGAGCACAGAGCATGAGAGGGGAAAGGGAGAAGAGCACAGAGCCTGGCAGGGGAAAGGGACAGGAACACAGAGCCTGGTGGGGAAAAGGGAGAAGAGCACAGAGCCTCACAGGGGAAAGGGACAGGAGCACAGAGCCTAGCAGAAAAAAGGGACAGGAGCACAGAGCCTGGCAGGGAAAGGGAAAAGAGCACAGAGCCTGGTAGGGGAAAGGGAGAAAAGCACAGAGCTGTCCCGAGGCTGGGGATGCAGGGAGAGGCAGTGCTGCCATTCCTGAGCAGGTGATGGGGCTGCAGACCATGGACAAGCCTTGGGATGTCCTGAGGAGATGATGAGAATGCAGACTATGGACAAACCTTGGGATGTCCAGCCTGGTGCTCCTTGGGGCTGAGTTAACCCAAGGAACATCCCTGCCATGCCGGAAACATCCGAACCCAAATAACTCCGTGAGGCTGCAGGCAGCACTGAGGCTGGCCTGAAAGCAGAGCCTGAGCTCAGCGTGGATCCAGGATGGATCCTGCCCCCCTGGATGGTCCCTGGGGACACCAGGGCTGGGTAGGGACCCACAGTGTGACCTGCAGGGGCCAGCAGCCAGCCCTGGGCAGGGATTCAAGGGTGCACAGAGCTCACTGCTCCGTTTTGGACATGCAGGACTGAGCCAGCTCCTCAGCACGGAGCCGAGAACTTTTGTTGAGAGACAGCAAGAGGGAGGGAGATCAGCGGTGTGTTACAGCAGAGCTGCCTCCAGCTAAGAGCTCAGCAATTTGGGTTCTGTTCTCTCTGTTGCTGGACTCAAAATAACTCCTGTTTCCCAAAAGACAGCCCTGGCTGCCAGCCTGCAGGCTGTGCTGAAGCTGTTCCACTTTGGAGAGGACAGCAAAAATTTGTTGTGCCGTGTAGAATGAAATTTTTTGTTACTCTTTTTTTTTTTTTTAATCATCATCATCTGGCCCCTCTTCAGAGCATTCATCCAGGAAAGGGGACACATGGGGTCCCAACCTGTGCTCCAGTGATTATTTAAGTACATCAAATGCTCATTAGGTAAGGTAAAATCAACAAAGGTTCATCAGGGCATGGGCTAGAGAGGAGGAAGGAAATCAAACTATTAATTCAAAGGGCAAGGAGAGCATTTTTCTGAGCAAGGTTTGAAGGTTCTGAGAGATAAAGGCAGCAGCACTGATGAAGAGGAGAAAGGAAAAGGAGGAAAAGGAGTTAGGAGATGTGGAAAATTATAAGACTTAAATAGGAAAGAGAAGGAGAGAAAAGGGAGAATAAGGAATTTGAGTGTCATAGAGTGGAAAATGTGAGTAAGCAGAGTCAAGGTGGCAGCCCCAGAGAATGGGACAGAGAGGTGACAGCAGGAGTGCTCCTGAGAAAGGACCACTCACCCAAGCTCAGGGGAACAGCAGGCAGAGACATGGCAGGAAGAAAAGAGCAGGACTTGGGTGAAACAGGAGCAATTCCATGGGCAAACAAGGCATGGAAATGGAAAAAAAAACTGAGTTACAGAAGGCAGATAAAGGAGGGTGATGTTCATGGACACGGCAGCACCAGACACCGCGTTGGCATTTTAGGATTTTGGGAGGCTGGGAGGTTGGGATATGGGATGCTGGGCTGCTGGGATTTTAAGATGCTGGGATGCTGGGAGGCTGGGATTTTAAGATGCTGGGGTGATGGGATATTGGGATGTGGGATGCTGGGAGGATGGGATTTTGGGGTGATGGGATGATGGGATGATGGGATATTGGGATGTTGGGATGCTGGGATTTTAAGATGTTGGGATTTTAGGATGCTGGGACGTTGAGATGCTGCTGCCTCCTCCTTCCTCCAACACCAAGCCCACATGCACACTGTGCATTTCTGACCCACAGAGAGAGTTCTCTCATCTCCAGACAGAGCTCAGTGCTGATCACTTTTGGCAGTGCTAGGACAGCAAGAGAGAGGTTGGACATGAGTTTAACCTGATCCAGTTCACCTACATCCTCACATCTGCTGGATTGATGGTTTGAAGGCAAGCTTGCTTTCCTGCAAACCTTTTAAATCATTTTTTGTCAAATCTTGTTCACATAGCATCCACTTTATCTTCTGATTATACTCCTTAGCCTACAAAGACTCTGCACAAGTACAGTCCTACTAGTAAGGCATAATATTAACAGCATGCACAACCTTGCCCAGTACTGAACTGTTCCATCACAGTAATTACTGACACAAAAGTGCTTGATCCAGTTGAATAAAGTCCATGTACATTCACCAGGAACAGAAATCACAGCTGCTAAAAGTCAGATGCATAAAAGCAGCATTAGGGGGAAAAAAATGTAGATTTGTGGAGAGGAAAAAAAAAAATCTATTGTTGCTGATTTACCCATGTACCAATCTATTTTTGCCTCTAAACTGAAAGAGGGTTTTGTTTGGTGACTGACACATATTTGAGTCACATCAGAAGGGAGAGAATAATCCCCACCTGCTGTCATATTGTTCTCCAGCTGATTGTCCTCTTGATCTGTAGTGCTCATATCACAGCAGGGAGCACACAGAAAAGGGGTTGGACAGGCAGGAGAGATGTGCTGGAGAGAACAGTCAAAAATGCACAGAATGGCCTAATCAGCAAAGAGAAAATCAGGCTCTTGGCAGGAGGGGGAAAGAAAAATGAAGCAAAAAGACAAAAGAAGAAAATTTTGTTGGGTGAGACACAATAACCACAACCCCATACTCATGGATATAGATCTTGTGTCCCTCTTGCAACCCACATATCTGATTTTCTGTGAGCAGAACCATTCTCCACCAAAGCCCCTGGTATAAGACAGCCCAAAAAACCAAGGTGTGATAGACACAAAATGTATTAAAGGCAGATTTTCCCAGCTCTTTATCCTGCTGTTTGGGCAGTCCTGTCCTGTCCCCAGCACTCGGGGGTGAAGATTTAAGTGCCTTTGTCTTCAAATTGAGAGAAGCCTTTGGGCCACGTTTTCACAGATTAGTTGTTTGTACAAGAGAATTGCTTTTTGAGATGCCCTGGTCCCTCTGGGATCTGCTGACAGGAGTGTGAGCCCAGCTCTGTGCCAAGGCACTGCAGCCCAGAGCCTCCAGCCCTGCTGCTGCCATACCCAGAGCATCACCAACTCTGAGATAAAAAACCCAAAATGTAAAATCCACGTTCTCCCTGACCGATTCCGGTGTTTTGACAGAAGTCTGGGCTCCATCACAATACTTCACTCATCCTGAGGTCTTTAATGAGGAAGACTCATTAGCATGTAGTCAAACTCGGGCTTCCCCACCTGTCAGCACATCCCCACCTTCCGCTGCTCCGTTACCTGCGTGCAGCTTCTCATTAAATATGACACAGATTTGTTACGTTGCTGAGCTGGCTGCAAATTGAACTTGTCACAGTGAAGTGCATGTTTTCCAGTTCTTCATCTCTTTGGTTCCTGTTGCTATAGTGACCATCAGAAATCAGAGCCTAAAAGGCAAAGAGAAGGAAGATTCTTTCTCTGTTTGAGTAGCACCTTCCATCTCTAACAGTGGCAGATTGTCCCATTTCTGCTTTATTTGCTAAGATAACCACAAAAAGAGCTGAGCTCCTCCAGGTTTCAGGGTCTCATCCAAGTCTGCTGACACCAAAGGAAGCATTTTCAACGGCTTCAAGGAGCTCTAGATCACACCTGAATTGCCTCAAAGATGAATTCAGTGCAGATTTGCAGCACTTTGCAGTTTAGTTTAGCTTAAACCCCTCAGTGTAGGAATATGCTGATGTCATACTACACGGTGTCCTGCTATGAGCAGAATGGGACATCCACCCATCATCCATCATCCATCCATCCATCGTCCAACCATCCATCCATCATCCACCCATCATCCATCCATCATCCATCCATCATCCATCCATCCATCCATCC
>VRYO01000638.1:17540337-17574042 GCA_009812075.1 Sialia sialis | reverse complement strand
ATCCATCCATCCATCCATCCATCATCCATCCATGCTTTGGCTCAGATATTCACTCCAGTCTAAAAACTGGGCATTATCATCCCTTGCCACTACAGTTTCTCTTTCTTCTCCCCCTCTCTCTGCCAATGCTCCAGCCCAGAGCACAAACAGCAGTCAGAAACATACCCGAGTCATGCTGGAAATGCTCCATCTAAACCAACATCTGGCTCTCTTAAAACTTGTGTTTCAATGCTTTGGGATACAAAATCATAGACACAAACTCCCTTGCTAATGAGCCCTTCATTTCCCCATGTCCCTCCTGCAATAAATGCAAGCCATCAACATCACACCCTGCAATTTACCCACACTTGCAGTTTATGGAAATATTAAAAAATGAAATGCCAAACAGATGCTCAAGAGACCTGCTATGATAAGGAAACAAATTAGAAGTTATGAAACTAATGTCTTCTTAAGGGAGAAAATGCAAAGAGATTGAAATTCAACAAGTAAAAAAATGTGGAAATTCAAAGTTGTAACTTTTAAAAAATTAATCAGAATCACAAAATTCTGCAGGGAAACACCCAATTTCTTGTCTGAGAGCAAGTGGCAGAAGGATTCCCACCACAAATTCCATCATATTTGAACATTCATCTATGGCCCGAGGTTGTTTGGTGAGTAAGCTGACAGAATTAAACCTGGGCTGAGCACATCTGCATTTCCACAGCTGCACTGTGGAAATCCACTTATCTGCCAATGGAAGTTCACAATGCAAAGATTTGGTGTTCAACAATTATTGGCAATGTCACTTTTTTCCCATTAGAAGCCCAGAATTCGCATCAAACATTCAAAAATCTCCGTTGCTGTTACATCACAACACTCAGTGTGTGTGGGCCTGAGAAACCTGGGAAACCAGAGGAGAAATATTTCCATCAAGTATCATAAAAACATCAGCAGGAATTCCTAGAAAATATAAGAAACTGCATTCTGCAAGCCGCAACCCACAACTACTTCACGAAATCGTTTGGAAAAGGGATGCACAGAGAACTGAGATGTCTCTGATAAAGCATCACATGCTGGTCAGCCTGGCTCCCACTGAAGCCTTATTGAATTTAGGATTGCTGAGAAAAAGCAGGAAAAAATTATTGTTGATGATACAAGGTTTTGAAGCACTTAAAGGAAACCTTACTCTTATTTATTCCACAATTTTCCTCATGGAAATAACTGAGGGAGATGATTTGTTAACTGAAATGCAGTTAAAGAAAAGGCAAAAAAACTTTAAAATATTGTGGAGGTGGGTTTCTTTTATCATTTTATTTTTTGTTTTTGTACTTAGCTTGTTTCTTAAGCTTATCCTTTAAAGCTGCTCGAAGCAGGGAGGAATTGTAGCCCTAAAGGGAGCAAACAGGGCCAGCTGGATGGAGCAATGGGAATTAAAGGACAATAAAGACAGAAAAAGAGGGCTGGCAGTCATGACAGACCACAAATGATCACCTAAACCCCACCGTGGCCAAGATAATCCCAAGGTTTGAATGGAACCCATGCAGAATAAAAAATCTGAGGAGAAAAAGGCCAGAGAAAGCTGGCTCACACCAGCTTTGACAGAAATTATTTGAAATTATTTAAATCTATGAAGGATTTTATTTTTTTTTCATAAATATAATTAGTAGGTTCAAATAAAAGAATTCCACCAAGGTAACAGGCAAGTCCCTCCTCTGTCCCCTGCTTCTAAAGGAGGAGATCCAAGTCATGAATATTACAGTGACTTTGAGATTCATTTACACATTTTTACTGCTTTGGACAAAACACAGCCACGCTCCCAGCTTGATGAAATATTGTTATCCACATAATTCATTTTGTGCAGCTTCAGCAAGGCTTTTGGATTTGTAGCTGTTCCCGTTTGAGGGGGAAAATTGAATTAGAAATTCACGTGTGAGCCATGTGGATGAGGAAAGTCTGAGGATCAGGGAAGCATCAATTAAATTCCCCTTCCCGTTAAATTCCCAAAATCAAATCCCAATGGGAAGGCCTTGGAGAGGGTCCCCTTTGCTGTGACTGAGCACAGCTGGAAGAACTCAAGCCAGGGGTGAGCACAAGCTCGTTTCAAGGGATGATAATGAAATTGAGATCTATTTCATTAATTGTGTGAGCACTGATTGCTGTGCTCAGTAACGGGAGGCAGCGGAGCAATTTATGGCTTAGCCTTTGATAACATGGACTTATTAAGGATGTTATTGATTAAAGGAAAATTAGCAACTCGCTGATTAACTCGTCCCTCATCTTCCCATTCCTGCTGTAGCAAAGACCATGGAGCCCTGGCAGGTTGTTGGTTCTCAGTTCTGATTTTCAATAAATTTGGATTTTGGGACATTTTTCAGAAGCTTTGTTTGAGCAAGCGTCCAAGCGCACATGTTTTTTCTGGAATGTGCTATCCCACCTACTCCTTACACAAATGCACTCTGGAAACTTGCTGGGAATAACTAGAAAAACCCAAAACAATCCCACCAGCTGTTCTACATAAAATGGTGAGTGAAACAGGCACACCAAATTCAGAGTTCCTCATCTATTCCACGAGAGATTTCATCCCCATTCCAGCACTGCCTGTAGCAATACTGATTGAGGAAGTCCCTAAGGAAACAATTCAGAACACAACTAAGATGCAAATCTGGAAAACATCAGATTAAATGAGGAGGGTGATGCAGGGCTCAGGTTTTTAGCAATGTTTCCATGTGACAACAGCCTGATTTGTTCTCAGGGTTCACTTCTCCATGAAGAAAATCCCACAGAGGGATGGGGCTGTGATGTCCCATCCCTGGAAGTGTCCAAGGAAAGGCTGGATGGGATTTGGAGCACCCTGGGACAGTGGAAGGTGGCAGAGGTGGCACTTTAAGGTCCCTCCCAACCCAAACCTTCTGGGATTCTCTGGAATTGCTGTGTCCATCCATCCCTTCCCAAAAATTCTGAAAGAAAGAGAGGAAGGACGAAGCATGATGAGGAATCATCACATTCAGGGTTATTCTAACTTTCACTCAGCAAAGTACATCTGGAAGCCTAAAAATAGCTGAAAATCACATTCCCTCCCTCTGTGATCCCCAGGCAATTCTTCTGAGAGCCACACCTCCAGGTCAGGAAAGGCATTTCTCACCAATTGACCCAGGAACTGCAGGGCAGCCGGGCTGAAAATAAAAATACCTCAAATCAGTCACTCTTGTAGGAGATGAACATAAAGGATCAGGCTGGCAGCAGACAGATGGATGAAAAATTACAATTTTAAAAAATGCAGAACAGGACAACCAAAACTCCCTGGAAATCTTTTTTTTTTTTTTTTTTTTTTTTTTTTTTTTTTTTTTTTTTTTTTTTTTTTTTTTTTTTTTTTTTGTTGGGTAATTCTGACTAATCAAAACAGAAGTACCAGCAATATGTCAGGATTCACATCTTGTTTTAAAACTGCAAAGAGCCATTTACTGGTGCTGGAACACAACATTTCAACACATCTGAAATGGAGTGCTGCAATTTTCTGATCTGAAAATATATTCTCGAAATTTTTACAACACTCTGGGATAATATCATCTAAAAAGGCAACACTGGGAAAAACATTACAAGTTCATGCATCTTCAGTGGTCTGAAATGAAGGTAGAGCTTGAAGATAATTTGTTTTCCAGGAGGAAAATGGGGTTATTGTAGGGGAAAACCATGCACAGTTATAGCTTTTCACACATTCTTGAATGGCCAATTTCCACCCAGCACTTCTCAGGTGCAGGTAGGGATGCAGATAGAAAGGAGATGCTCTGAGCAAAACCAAATATGTTGTTAAAATTCTTTTTTCTTATTTGCATTAATGCCTTGAGCAAGCAAAGTATCTCTTCACAGAAATATAGAATTCTTGATGTCAGAAAAACTTTAATAATTGTCCACCCAACCTGACCTTGGAACCAGCTCCCTCTTGCAGGACAATTCAGATTTCCTGGCATTTGGCTGCATGGCTGGAAAAGGATAAATATGCTGAAATTAAAGAACCTATCATAAGAGAGACCAGAGTTACAGAACAACCTAAATAGCACCAAGCCAATATCAAAATTTCTTGTAAGCATCGAGCTTCTCTGCCTGGGAAGGGGCTGAAATCCTTGCATTAAAGGAGCTTACATAATTTGGAGTTGCATCCACAGCTCCAGCTATTTTTATCTCAAAGGTACAGGCTTGTTCACAGCGAGGAACTTTCTGCAAAATTCTCAATTTGCTGCTTTGACTTGCCAATAACTGCTGATTCCTCTCCCCCTCTCAGCACACAGAGTTAGATAATGTCTGTCACATGCCCTGTTCTGCAGCTTCTTCCCCTTTATTTTATTACAAGCATCATGAATTCCAAACCCTGAAGTGTTTCCCCCTTCAGATTAACCGTGTACCTGAGCCATGCCTGCTCGGTAGGAAAAAAAAATAAAAAATCTCAGCTTTTCAGCCCCACAACCCTTGCAATACAAACCCTGCAAGATCATTCCGAGGTAAGTTAATTACAGACTTGAATTTTAAATGTCTGCTTGACGTTCTCCTCCTTTGAGTCAATAATTCCTGCGGACTGCACATCATCCTGTCACTCAGCCAGGATAAAAACTGCTGGATAAAAATACCAAAAAACCCCTGCTTGCTGGAAACCTTTTGCCCCTCCCTGGCAGTGATTTAATTCTGGAATATTCCTGTTCATTTCCACATTCTGACCCGCAGCAATGGAGATATTTGATGGCTCCAGCAGCAGCTCTTGTGTAAAGAGCATTTTTCGCTCTGGTTTAGCATATGCTAATAATGATATCTGTGCTGGCACTTCCCCAAGAGTTTTTAAGAAAAAAAAGTCAGATTCCTCAGCAGCTTTTCCACACCTGGGACATGCAGACATAGGCACAGGATTTTTTTCAACAGTATTTACACTCAAACCAGGCCTCTAGGGTCAGGGATGTAGTTTTTAATTTTCATTCCCTCACGATTCATACTGGATTTTACAATTGGAGAATAAAGTTGCAAACACAGTGCATTACCCATTTTTAAAGGACTTGGAAATTTAAATCTGTACTGTATTGAAGGGAGAAAAACTCAGTGGTTTGCTCCAATTATTGCTCTCTATGTGAAAGCAAAAGAATCTTTAAAATATTGCAAAAAACTCCGCATAATATATTCAAAAGGAGGGGCAATTTAAATCAGTATTCACCACAAATTTTAAGTTAAAAAAAGCTATTCCCTCAAAAAATCTGGGTGCAAAAAATCCCAGTTCCATGGCTGCATGCGTTGACTCCTGATTCTCAGGGTTTCTGCCCTTGCATGCAGTTGGTATTTATTTTGTGAAATAATATTCATAGAAAATCAGAAGTTCTTTCTTTTTTAAACCTTCTATGCAGCACTTCCAGTTTCTCTCCAAATTTTAACAGACTCCTAAATAATATATTTAGTGACAAAACCCCTCATTTTCTAGTGGGAGTGTACAGAAAGGAATTAAACAACAGGAATATTTTCATTTTCTGTAATTCCCAACATGGGCACTTGACCAAGTGATGGAGGAAAAGTTATTTAACTTTCCCAGAAAAAGGTGGAGGTTGACATGGACTCAGTTACCATGGAAGGCAAAACAAGCCGAGTAGCAAAGTTTTTTTGAAGGCTGACAAGCAAATAGGTGGCAATTTCCATATATATATATATAGATAGATAGATAGATAGATATTTACTATATTTTCTATTTAAAACTCTAAATAATACTCCTCCATTCCACACATGAACCACTTTTCTTCCTCTCCAACAGTTTACCTCCAGAGTCCCACGGAAATTTCTTTACCTGGAAATAAACACAAGTTTATCTCTGAAACCAACCTATAATTTTAGAGAAAAGATTAATTTTGTCCCAATAACTGACGGGTGCAAAGCTTCTGTCACTAAAATGATTTGTTTTTATCCTATTTCTCCATCCTAATTATCAACTGCCAAGTAACTGAGGGGAATTACAGCGCTGTGATCAGCAATATTGACCTTTCTGCCTTTTCACAACTTCTGTTAAGCCAGGCAGCAAAATTAGAACGAAGAGTGAGACTGGAGTAAACACCAGGAAAGCAGTGAAAATGCTGGGAAATTACCCTTCTCCCTCCCTCCTTGCAGCATTAAGAGTAGAGCCTAAGCTTAGTCTGCTAAATTAGGCAGAGGTTTGGAAAAGAATGTTCTGATTGTTAATCATGAAATGTGCTGTAATCTTCTGCCAGGCAGCTCTAACCTCCTCAATCAGCTGCATTTTCTAACTTAATTACATGATTTTAAGTACTTCTAAGGAGGTGCTGTCAGATTTATCCTGGAGTTCTCTTAGACATTCCCACTGTAGTCATGGTGATGATATATAGAAATGGACAAAATGCCAGGGACCAGGGAAAATGTCAGAGCTACGGAACACCCACAACTTGCTCCTTGCCTAGAATTTACTCGGCATTTTTGAGTTGGCTGGAAAATTCTCTTAGTGTATTAACGCCCTAAAATAACAAGATTAATGGTAGATGGATAATCTTACTGCTAAACACACACACACTGGGGTGATTCCCACCTCTAGGAGTAGCTCACAAATGTTTGGGAGACCCGTGGCACAAACATGAGGATCCCGCTGTGATTTCATCCCCTCTGCAAACACAGCCGTGCTCTGCAGGAACAATCCCTTCCCTGCTGGCAATCCTGGCCTAGGAGCCAGCTCCCATTATTCTGAGTCCTGCAAGCTGCCTTCAGGCTGCTAATTACACCCTCCTCAGCACAGGAAATTATTATTACCTGGATATTTATAACCAGCAGATGGAACACCAGTGGCAGTGTGGAAAACAAATTATGAATATTTGTTAATTTAGCAGGCTCTGACCAAACCTTCATTTTCTCTAAATATTCTGCCTGCCAGCACCTATTTTCCAAGACCTTTATTACTGGTGAGTAGTACACTGTGATACCAGTCACCAACTTCAATTGCTATCAGAAAGGATGAAGTGCCATGGTCCATATTTGATTTCCCAGGAGGTGGCTGAGCTCAGCTCCTTGTAGAACAGTCTGACTGTCACTTAGCAAAATTTCCTCCCCAAAAAAGCCTCTTTAATTAGGGCAAATCAAATGTATTTGTTTGATTTTTTTTTTTTTTTAGATGAGGGTACATAACACCCAAGCTCCTGATTTTCAGTTCTTAGCCCAGGTAAGAGTTAAATTTCCTTGGTAACTCCACAGTGAGAGCAAACTAAAGACAAGAGGGTTCTCACTTCGTGCCAGCTGTAGATCTTCTCTTCAGCTCTGGGAATTACCCGAGCTGAATAAATGGGTGAACAGCTCCCATCTGGGGTTTATTCGCCTTTTATTACCACTTCTCGCCAGGTTTGACTCCCATTTCTGCAGTTCACACCTGGAACAGGGTGGCTGCTGCTCCCACAGCACCTGAGAGCTCCTGGCAGCGGGCTCGGGGTGAACTTGTGCTCCCCATCACAGGGATCTGGTGATGAGCACATCATTCCTCACTGGCCACGGATGCAGCTGGAATTCTTATCTTTACAGAGTGGGGAGGTCAGCATTTACTGCTGCCTGCACAGGCAGAGTTCACCTGTTCGTGATTTTTATGGTCTGCAATCCATTTCAGATTGAAGCATTGCCATTTTTACAGGGGTCATGCAGACAGTTTTTCTTGCGCTGCTCCAAAGAGATTTTTGTTGTGCTTTCCTCCCTCATTTTGCCGTGAGCAGAGGTGCAGAACGCCTCGAGGAGCCGTGAAACGGGAGGCAATCAGTTCTCACTTTCAAGGGCTAACAACTCTTTTCTATTCTCAAAAAAAAAAAAAAAATAAAATAAAATTAGAGGGTATGAATCAAGAACAGAGCCAGGAATTAGAAAAGGCCACATCAGCTGGGGAGACAGACACAGAGGGAAAGCAGTCTGAGGGAATAATTCATCACTGCATGGAGATATTCCGGAATGGAAAGCACCAGAGCTGTGGAATCACAGCACACAAATGTGACACATTCCTGGTGGGACCAGGGGCTCAAATCCCATTTCCTGGCTTGTTTCCCTCCTCCTGCTGCCACTTGCAGGTGAGCATTTGCCCATTCCAGCTCTCCATCCCGCGAGCCAATAACGCACGTTCCACCAGATCAATAAATCCTGATCCTCCTGTCCCTGGGACAGGGAAATTATCCAGATTATCCAAAAGATGGGAGCTGCTCGGGCTCACTTCATTTGTTTTGGGGACGCTGCCATGGGCTCACTGCAGGGACAATCTGCTCATGGACAGACAGTGAGGAACTGCTGGAGAGCCCAACCATGGCACAAAGACCCAACAGCTTTTATTTCCATGGGTGCAGGGTTAGCAATTAAATCCAGACAATTACAGATTAACTGGTAAATTCCATCTTTGTGCAAAAACACAGTTTTCATTCCAAAGTACTTGTGGGAGTCATGGCTAAATTGTTGCTTTTTTCTGAATTAGCAGAGCTGATGTGACCAGCACTGCATAACATAATAGATTATTTCCCCCCAGGCCTATTTATCATTATTATTATTATTATTATTGTTATTGTTTTTATTGTTATTGTTGTTGGTGAAAGCTATCTGGTTTAGGTTGTTTTAGTGCCTATCAAGTAGAGACTCGTTTCCAGAAGCAGCAGATCTTTTGGGGAACAGTAAAATCTGGAGAGTGGCATTTATTCCCGCATCAACCCAAAATAAGGACATCCTAAATAATATCCATGTGTATTTTTTATGTTTTCATGGCTCCTGCTATGTCTTGGTGGAAGAGGGGAATTCCTCCCTCTAGTTCAAGAGCCAATTCTCTTTAAGAACTGGAAATAAGCTCAGAGTTAATTGAGGAATTGCTGTGCTGGAGTCTGCCTGCTTACCCACACACAGCCCTGAGAATCTTCAGAGCGTCCCCAAGTTTTTGAAATTAGGAATAAATCCCCTGAAATGTTGGCAAATAAAGGGGTTGAGATAGAATTTAGTCAAAGCACCCCAAAAATGACTCATTCCATCTACAGCTCCATTTCTGTTAGCACATTCCTCTCTTTAAATTTGCCTAATTAAAGAAGTTGTCTTTACAACCGACAAAATCCTAATTAGATGTCCCAGGTAAGATTAAAAATAAAAGGTCATTGAGAAACAAAAATGAAAACTTTCTTCTTGGTTTCTCTGTAATGTATTAAAATATCATTACAGAAAGTATTTATAGTTTGAAGACTTTCAAATTGCATCTCTGCTACTTTTCCTAGAGGCTTTTCCAGAAGTTTAGAGATCTTCTTACAAGGGATTTTTTTTTAATCAGAGAGAACAAATTCTTATTTATCGAAATCAGCCTTTAATGAAAGCATGAATTATCTTTTCTCCCTCATCTATTTAAGATTAAGATCCATTTGTGATCACAATACTGTAACATCTGCCTCCTGGGGAAAGAAAAGACCAGGCATGATTTCTCTGGAAAGAAGTTTTTGGGTTTTTTTTTTTCAAAATAAATCAAGTTGTTTTATATATCAAGAAGAAAACCAGTAATAAATTAATACATTCACTCTTGTTTTGTTTGTTTGTTTGTTTTTTTTGCAAAGCACATCAAGCTTAGCAACATGGCACTTACTAATTTATTCTGGTTTATATAAAAATAGTGAAAATGTTTCTTAATTTTGCAATAGTTCTACCTATCAACTTTGTGCTCTATTACAAAAATAGAAATTGGATTTCTGTGGATGGGGAGGGGGATTGTAAAATTGTCTAACACCAAAAATGAATTAAATCTTTGAAGATAAAAGCAGCCACATTCCAGCAATCTGCCACAGTGGGGATAAATTACCTATTATTCTATAAAATATCATTACACTGAAAAGCAAGGCTAATAAACTGAATTCTTTAAAATTTCATTTTAAGGAAATTAACTATGCAGCGAGTTTAGTGTGTAAACAGTAACCCAGCACTCAGAACTCCACAGGAAAGACTCTTCTGTAGGAAAAAGTTTGAAACCTCCTCAAATTTAACTACCAGAACTCCACAATAAAGGAAAAAACTGCCACTGCTGCTGTAAAGTTAATATATATTATATATTTATTTTATATATTAACTATAATATGTAAAATGCTGACAGTCTTATGTTTTATCATCTAGAAATCTAAAATAAAACCAGGAGTAATGGCCTGTCCAGGGTGGAAATATTTCTATTGAGCTCATCAAGAAAAGAAAAGAAATTATAGTGTGTTTGGAGAATTCTCCAACTAAATTAGAGCTTTCCAGGGCTCCCTGCTCAATAGGGCACAATGAGTTAACACTGGGATCAATAATCTGTTCAGTTATCTCATTTAAGAGATGATAATGCCAGAACCCTCGAAGTGCCTCTTACCTTCTGTTGCCTCTGGAAAATCATCTCTACCAGAGAGGCACCAAACCAACCTAAACCAGAGAGAGTTTAACAACTTACATTCAGGATTTTGGGTAAAATAATCTGTAAAATCTCAGTTCCTGCAGCCATGCTGATCTATGTGGCAGGTCCAGGTAAAGGGTTTAGGATTTCTCCTGCTTTCCCTCTTGTTGCATCTCTGGATTTTTATCTCTGATAATCCATCAGAACTCATCAGCTCTCAGCCCTTTTCAATTCTGCTGAAGTTTTGTTCAGCTGGAATAGGAAAGGAGGTTTGAATAAAGTGAAGTGATTGCTAAAACGAGCACCCCTGAATGCTGGCATGGCCTGAGCAGGTGAACATTCTGCATCTGAGACACACAGATCTCCTCCTCTTGGGTCTATGCTGATGGTTTTCAAGGCTCTGAACAAGCTCAGGTTCATTCAGGGTTGCTGAATGGGAAGCTGTGTGCTCACCCATAAAAAATGGGAGCATTTTGCCAGCCCCATCATTCATTCCCATGGTGGAAAGAGCAGGTTCCTTGGGAGGCCATAAAAACCCCACCAAAAACACAATCTCAGCAGCTTTGCTCTGAGATTGTCCATTTATGAGCAGCAAAGTGTCAGCCACACTTAAACAAGAGGTTTTAGATCCACTCCCATTAGACTGCCAGATTTTGGGGGCAAGATGACAATTTTGGTGTGTCACAATGCTGGTAACTCCCGCTGGGTCAGCCTGGTGGTCAGCTCTGATCCCACAGAGAGAAAGAACAGCGAAAAACTGCTGCCAAATGTTAAATCCCATTTCATAATCTGCTTCTTTTCATGAAACACTTCCCTTCACTTCTGAGAGTTCTTTTATCCATTTTCAAGGATGCTTGTGTGAGCATGAACAACTGCAGAGATGGAAACTCAAGGCCTGTCGAATCTTTTCTCTCAGACAAGTGGGTATCCAGGGCAGGTTAATCAAGTGAATTTTCACAGAATCATGGAATGATTTGGAAAGGAACTAAAGGAACTAAAATCCCCTCCAGTGTCACTCCTGCCATGGCAGGGACGCCATGTCCCAGGTGCTCCAGCCCCAATGTCCAACCTGGCCTTGGACATTCCAGGGATCCAGGGGCAACCACAGATGCTCTGGGCACCCTGTGCCAGGGCTGCCCACCTTCACAGGAAAGGATTTTTTCCTAATATCCAAGCTAAACCTACCCTTTTACAGTTTAAATCCCCAGATGAATCAAGAAGTTCGCGTACAAAAATGTCAATGCATTAAGGGAAAAAACATAGAAATCTTCCCTCTTAGTGCATGAAATTGAAATTGCAGCCCCTCAAGTCCGACTTTCCCTGGTTCCTGAGTTTCTGCCTTCCTGCCTTGTGCACTCAGAAGCTGTGCCATGAGACTTGTGACGTGTGAACATGGCTGTACACAGCGCTCCAGCTGGAAGGAAGAAACAAATCACTTCAGCATTTTTATATTTTTAAATCTCCTGCCTGCTGGTGTTCCCTTCCCTCTCTGCTCATTTTGTGTTGGAGCCTCATTGTTGTTCAATTCCTGCTTTTATTTGTTACATTGCACTAGTCCGATTACAAGGCAGGAAAAATCAGCATGCAATTGCGGTGGCTAATTTACAGCCTGGGTGCCAGCCTGTAACGCTGGAATACCTGGGAAAAGGCGGCTTGGGACTGATCTGGAGACAGCTGACGTCAAAGGAAACAGCTCCAGTGTCAGGAAAACCCACGGAGAGCAACCAGAATCGTCGTGATTACAGCATTTCCACGACTATAAGGCGCACCCTTTTGACTAAAATTTTGATCGGAACCCGGAAGTGCGCCTTATAATCTGGTGCGCCTTATACATGGACAAAGTTGGGAAATTTGCCAACCCAGAAGTGTGAGCCGCAAGCTGAGGAGTCGAGTGGGGGTGCCGGGGCCCATGGCACGGGGAGGGCGCCTGGGGCTGCATTTAAAGGCTGCCCCAATCCGTGAAAAATGTTTGCAAATTGAGCAGCTGCCAGTAAACCCCGCAATGGCGCCATTCCGTTACTAATTCGTTACTTTGTTGTGCGCGGATCCTCACTGCAAAAAAAAAGTGCGCCTTATATTCCAGTGCGCCTTATAGTTGTGAAATTGCTGTAAATGTTTTTTATGGGAATGCAGACATCAGACATGCTAATGCGTGTTTCATCCACTTGCCAGCACAAAGAGTTAACTTCAGCTGGAAAGAAGTCTGGTCTCCCTTCACGTAAAACAGCAGATCCCTCAGTTTTGGACCCAGGTCCCTCTGCAGTTAGCAGAGCCTCAGTTGGATTTAGCCCAGCAGGGAGCTGGGGTTGGGCTCAGCTTTAGGGCCAGGCTCCCACAGGGGATCAGAGCTGAGCACCTGCTGTACCTGCAGGAGACAAAAAGAAACACCCACAGAGACTGAAACTGCCTCAGCAGGAACCAAACCCACTGCTGGGACCAGACAAACAGCTGGCAGGCTGAGGAGGAGCATCCCAGCTGGGAATGCCACGCTGTTCCGGGAGCTGGATTGATTTGCCCAGGTGTGCACATGGAGCTGATGGGAGGCCCTAAATCAGGGCTCATTTTAGTACAGCACTGAGGAATTACCCAAGAAAGCCCCACTGTGGCTTAGCTCATCCTCGTGTTTGTGCCTCAGCTATCCCAGCCCTGAGACAGGGACAGTCACACCCCAGCTTTTCAGTCACTTTTCCTCTGAGCCATTCATATGGCATTTTCCTTGGAACAACACAACTTGAGCACCCAGGAGGGGTGTGATAACACAAATATAAAGTAGCAAAACAGAAAACAAAACATAGAAAAAGCCCCATGGGTTGCTCATATCTTTTTCCTAAGCCTTCTCTTCTTCTGTGTGATAAAAATTAAGAGCCAGAGGATGTTTTTTTAAACTGCAGACAGTACAAGCACAGGCAAAAAATGCAAGAAATCCTAATTGCCCTGCAATTAGCTCTTCATAAATAGGTGCAATGATCTTTCTCTCATCATCTATTGATTGATAGCAGCCAAAGCAGATGTAATTTGCTTTGTAAATACTTCTGGCAGAACTGACAGAGCTACAGAAATAAAGAGCATTGCAGTGAAGCAAAGCAGGTCACTCCTGCCTTTAGGAATGATCAGGAATTTGGAGCCATTTAAAGGGTGACACAAGGAGAGATGATGCACTGGAGCCCTGCACAGTAGCCGGGTCCTTCAGGGATTTTCTGGAGAGTTTTTATATTGCTGGAGCTCATCACCAAAGAACCAAAAGCACCGTGCAGGCCACTGGATTTAGAGACATCTCTGAGCAAAATTGCAGCATCCAGGGGGATGCACTACAAGCTTTGAAGTGCTTCAGTCCATTTGGAATTTCATTACCAGGTGTAGAAATAGTAAAGACATCATTTTAAAAGTGTTTCAAAACAAGATCTACACTTGCTAGATGCTCCCAAACGTTTCTCTTAATAAAAACTTCTGATATTTTCTGCTCAAGGAAACTATAAAGGTCTTTCAGAACCTGTGCAGGGAAGTGCACAGAAGCAAAGATTCTCTTTTTAGCCCAAAGACTTCAGAAGAAAGTTTACAGTAAGTAAGAGTATAAAGAGGGACTTACATTTAAGGAATGATTATGCAGCTCCTCTCCTTCTTTAAAGGAAAGGTGTTAATCCCACTTTTTCCTCCCTCAGGACTATTTAATTATTTTTAAAATTAACAACTAGCACATCATTCTTCAGCCTCCTGAGTGAATGATAACGTGCTGTGGGTAACACCAAACTTTGTTATATAGTTTGCCTCAGATTTACTTCATTTTGCGTTTCTTACATCTTCAGACATTTTGGAAGACAGAGAGGAAGCTGCCAATGGACAGGGCAGGTTGGGGAATGCCAAGAAAGAGGCGAACACAACTCCAAGTGAGTGATCAAAGATATTTGCTCAAACAGAAGTGTGATTCTCATGTGCAAACACTCCTCAAATGCAAAATTCTCTGTCTGGTGGTGCCCACTTCCACACACACTAATCCAGGGGGCTGGGTTGGGAATTTTGTACGGAGTTAGTGGGGAGAGATAAGGAATTAGTTTCCATTCCAAATGTCAGTGACAGTCATTTCTCAGTGAACACAGCACAGCATCCCACAGCCAGGCTGAGGACCTGAACATACACACAGCAGGAACGAGTTTGGATTCTCCTGGAGCATTCTGCGGTGGAGCTGAGTGATGGATGACCGAATTCCATCCATTTACACCACCCCACTGCAAAGGCAACCCCTCCATCCACCCCAAAGCACACAGAGCACTGCCACCAAGAGATCATCCTCCACTCAGCAGAGATGCGTCTCGCAGGGAAAAGAATTCCTGCCAGCTCCACAGCCCAGAACAGCATCAATAATTTCCTGCAGCCAACGGGGACCATTTCACACCAGTCCAGCCTCCCACGCAGCCACTGCACCACTTCCCCTCTCATTCATGTAAAAAGCAGCCCTTAACAGCCTTCCCCTGATCCGGGCTCTTGGCTGGGTTATTTCCTTTGTGTTTCCGAGCAATTCCTTGTTGCCAATCAGTTTGTTTGTTCTGCGGCTCAACTTTACTTTCCCAGTCCCTGTTTGATCTCTCAGCGTGGTTTTGGGCATCTCACTTCCATTTCTTCCCACCCATTTGCATTTTTGGCTGCCTTCACTGTCACCTTCCTGACATGCTGAGCTCCCCTCCCTGCTTCTGTCTATTGTACACAATTTCTGCAAAGAACAGAACAGAGGGCCGGTATTTGTGCTCGCCTAAAAAAAGCAATTCCTTCTGCAGCCTTCACATCCCGACAGCAAGTAATCTACAGCTTTCTAAAGCCCTGAGACAGATTGCAAAACCTTAGTTTAACAAAAAAAAACCCACCTCCCCTTCCAGCAGGGATGAGGGGGGAAGAACAAGAGGGATGCCTTAAAAATGCCCAAAATGCAGCAGTAATCTTCAAGGTGGCACTGGGATGATTTAACTTCAATTTTCTCACCTGTGTCAGCGAATGTATTTTGAATACGGGACAGGGGCACAAAAGGCAGCTCAGGTGTGGGTTTATTAATCTGTTTTGTAAGGAAGAAGCATCAAGAAAATGGTGCTGGAGGAAGAGATTAGAGAGTAAAGCCTGGGCTCCATTGTGCGCTGAGCTCAATCTGGAGAAGGATCTCGCAGAAAACGCTGGGCTCTGCACTGCTCGTGTTACAAATGAGAAACAAAAGTCTCCATTTGTAGCAAAAAATTTAGATTGCTTCTTTTATACAGACAGAGCAAAGCAGTGCTGGGGAGATATGAGTGGTCACTGCCCACTCCATGATCTACCAAATCTCAATTTGCAGCTTTTTCTTATAGTGTGGTCCTTCGTGGTTATCAATAATTTTTGGGATTTTTTCTGTCATAATTTTGCCAGCCAAGCAGTGGTAGCCAAAATAAACATCCATGTGAAGTCTCTAGGATCAGTCCCACAGATACCATCTGCTCTTAGTAAATAAAACTGGCACAAATTGGGAAGTTCTGGTCTTGTAGATAGGCAGTCATTGGTAAACAAAGGCAGGAAATCTGATTTTGCAAAATCAGACTATTGGAAAGTCTGATTTCACAAACTTGTGGTAGATATAAATTATTTAGAAACATAATATTGATAACAGGGGATTTAAAACAGAATGATTTTCCTCCATCAGGGGTCCATGCTTCACTTCAGACTTTTGTATTTTGGTTTATACAAACCCCAATACTTTTATGATTAACACGAATCTTTTATCAATTATCACACTCACCACTGCACATCCTGCACATGTCACACACTTTGCCAAGCAGGGGACATCGTTTTTGTCCCAGAGAACCGTTTATAAATAAAGCTGATGTTTGTCAAACCCTGGTACAAAACTCCCAGTTCTGGTTTACTTCCATTAAACAACCCCAGACTCCCTGCTGGATAAAACTTCTCTGGCACTTCCATAAATGTCAGGGAAGGGGATGGGAGGGAAAATTCGATTCACTGGGAGATGCTCAGAGGGGTTTCTGGCTGTGAAATCCCCCTTCCCTCCTGCCATGCATAATTTCAGTGAATTTGCTCTCTCTGAGAATATCTACCTGTTTATACAGTTATTTATTATTAAGTATTTTTGAGTAGTGGGGTTTTTTCCCCAAAAAAGTCCTATATTTCTACCTATGACTTCATTTTCTTTTCTCCATTAAAATTTGATCTTATTATTAGAAAATTACTTTTTTTCCCCTCTAATAATTCTTGTATGACAGACAGCCAATTTTACTGACATCAGATCCTTGCAGCATGTACTGGAGACCAAGAGGGGAAAAAAATGACTATGAGGCAAACCATGCATTATGGAATCAATATGACATGCTGGATCCAACTTTTTTTTTTTCTCCTGAAGACAAGAAAACCCTCCCATCAATTTTATTCTTCAAAAGAAAAAATCTGCCATGGGACTGACTGAATAATCACAACCTTAATTACCCTGAGCAAACATAATGTGATAAATTGAGGAAAATCCTCAAATCCTAAATGCATCTTTCAGATCACTCAGAGTCCCAGCAGCTCTGCCACACCTGTACCCTGCCCTTCTTTCCCTCAGCTCTGTGGGCTGAGATTTGAACATGCAAAATTGAGTAATATAGATGAGGGATGGAGATTGCTTTGTGTGCACGAGTTTGGGGAGGAAGGACCCAGCCTCACTGGGATGATCAGCACCAGCAGCCCCTGTGTCTGAGGGAAATGAGGTTCAGGCTGTTTCCTCTTTTGAAAGAGACAAATCACTGCCTTGGCTGCCTCTCTGCTTCATGTGAACAAGGACAAATAAATGATTGGCACCTGTCAGATAAGAGCCGAGATGATCCATCCTGAACACGGCAGTCATTTTCCACTAATGGGAAATACCCAGCTTCATTCTGTGGGAAGTAAATCTTGTTAGAAGAGAAATGATCTCTTAGGAACGTGTGCCATGGACCTTTGGTGCTGCTGCGGCTCCCTGAGGGTTGTTAATGGTTGTTCCAGCAGGGCTTGAAGCCAGACCTGTGGACTGCTGTGAGGTGCTGCCATCATGCAGAATGACACTTGTGCCACCAAACACAGGATTTGAGTCTGCTTTGGACCCACGGCACAAACTCTCCTTTCCTGTTCAGTGAAGTCTGGGCTCAGCACGACCTCGAAGGTTGAGTTCAGCATTACCCAGCACTGCCAAGCTCACCACTCAAGCACATCCAGCTCATTCCCACATCCCAAGCTGCTGTCCCCATTGCCAGAAGGGACACTCATTGCTCTGTCAAAAGGGTTCTTGGGGGATCTCAGGTGCTCCATCCACCTCATCCACAGAGGACCAGCTGCTGGGACAGTGCATTCACATTGTTTGCTGTTTCTGATGCTTCAGTTTTAGCTATATTTTCCACATTCTGCACTGCATTGGTGACTCTGAGCTCCACACAAAGTGTTCCAGGTTTCTCCTCCCAGCTCAGGCACACACAACAATCCTTTTCCAGCCCCAGAACCAAGGACACGCTGCAGCTCCAGCCCCAAAAAGTGCAAACAGGGAATGGAGGAGAGAATCTGGGAGGGTGGGGCTGCAGAACCTGGAACTGGAATTGGACAATGAACCCAGGGTGGGAATGGAACAGAACTGATAAAAGTGTGAAACTCCTGAGCCAGGGTCCATCCTGGGTGCAGCCATGGCCAGGCTCTGGCACTGCCCAAGTGAATCCTGTGAAGGGTTTTAATAAATCCCTGATTTATTCCTTTAGCTCTGCCCAGCCTCTGCTCCAGGCAGACTCTCAGGGCATCATTTCCAGTGCAATTCCACAGCCCCAGTGCCTGTTCAGAGTTAAAGTTCTTCTGGCTTTGTTTCAAGGAACCCAGAGCTTTTGCACTTGCAAACATCTGAGCAACCTGAGCCAAAATGGGGACGACTCAAAGATCTACACAAGGGCTTTCCTGGTCCCTTTTGGACTAGGGCAAAACTTGAACAGCTAAAAAGAGCCCCTTGGACACTGCTTGGTGTTACAGAGCCAGGCTCCTCAGCCACTGCAGAGCTCTGAGTGAGGAGCTGCAGAATAGAATCCAGTAAATCAATAGGCAGCCACTGAGAGGGAGCAGAGTGCTAAATCACAGCCATGCTAATTTAGATCTAATTAGGAGTGTCAGGGAGCCAGCACTGGCCAATTCATCCCTGCCTAGGTGGAAGCACTTCCATCACATGCAGAGAAGCTGATGTACAAGAAGAGAGGGAGGAGATTGAAGATCAGAACCAGGGCACCTGTGGAATCTGGCTGTGCACCAGAACTCTCCAAATAAATCCCAGTGCTGAGGAGTCTGAGTTCCAGACCTGCTCCTTGGGCTGTCCTTGGAGGAAATGCTGAGCTCCAGCCCAGCTGAGGATCCTGTTCACGTCTCAGCACAGCTGATTTGTTTTTTAGTAGAAGTTACCATGGAGTAGCTTATGCACAGGGCTTCCCAAAGGTAAAAAAACAACCCACACCACCCTGCCTTCCTGCCTGGCTTTTTTGCTGTGAGTGCAGCTCAATGTCTACCTAATGCCACATTGAGTCAGCCTCCAGGGGAGAATTACCTAAGGAGCAGAGAGATGTTAGGCTCAAATGAACACCTTCCCAGCTGCCTGGGACCTGGATAAAACAGACTGAATAAAACCTTCTGCAACCCAGTACTGTCCCTCTCTGCCATGGAGGGTGGAGATGCTACCCCAGCAGCAGGGAACAGGGAGAGCAGAAACATCATCCTCACCCCATCTCTCAAGCTTCTGGTTTTTTGGGGTTTTTTTTAAGCTGAAGTATCTCTTTTATCCAGGAGAACTGGACAAACACTTAGAAACCAAATAAAATTCTGTTTGAAACAACCTCTGAGCTCTTGGGTGTTAGTTCTTCCTAATCCAGAAGAAAATAATTGAATTCAAAGGATCTCTAAAGGCCTTTGGAGGCTTGGCTGACAGAAAGTGCTGCCATGAGTTGCTTAAGAAGAAAGCCAGGTTTGTTAGTTTGGTGAACAGCACTAAAATGAACAGCACTTCCTCTCTAATAGCACCAAAGAGACTTCAGTGGGATTGTTTGACTGTGAACTCTGCATTTTCCTTAAAATCCACTCTCTATTCACATCATTAAAGTGTTTTTAGAAACTCTGAATAAACAACACAAAGGGCTTTTCTTATTGCGTGCAATTGGAACACAGGAAAAAAACAAGCAAATATCTGAGCTCCACCAGGGACAGCATCTCCAGATTTCCATAATAGATGATACAGATAATAGAGGCATTCATAAGCCTTTTTTTTTCATCTAAGGCTGAAGAACTGGTGGCAGCACCTTGTTTATGGGGCTGATGAATCAGATGGAGCACTTCCCTGCTTTTGTGTCTCTGCTAATTGCCCTTTAATGGAAACCACTTACTTTATTGGTGCAAAAAACTGCCTTGAAGTGTGTTCTCTAGGCAGAAAGCCCAGTGCTTTAATTAATACCTTGAAATGATCACTGATTAATGATACCAGTCTGGGGCTGCTGCACAAAGGTTTTTGGCTCAACTTTTCCCAAAAAATCAGTAAGATTAATGATGTTATCACTGGTACAGAAAGCTCCACCTCTTTGGGATGGAGAGCACAGACAACATTTAACAAGTGTGCAGGAGAGGGGGATAGCACCAGGGTGTCTCCAGGAGGAACAGCATCATTAATGCTGTGACCCCCTTCCCACAGACTTGAAGATCCTCACATTTATTTCCTTCATTTTCTGCCAGCCCTACTTTGCAAGAAATTGTCTTTTGTTTCTTTCCCCTCACAGACACATTCTAGGTGTCCAACTCCTGATTTATGGCAGTCAATACACTTGTTTCTTGAAGTGTGGAAGGAAGCTAATAAAACTAAAATCTACATTAAACACCAATTTGTTTCTATGGTTTAATGCTGTAGGAAATCACCAACTGCCAGGCTCTTCAGGTATATCAGAATCAGCTTTGTAGAGCGCAAATTATTATCTGATTACAAAATTTATGCAAAACCCAGGGCACGAGTGCTGTGAAGAAGTTGTGGGCAGCTCAGGTGATAATCACTTGCCCATGGAGCTGTTGTCATCATAGTTATTATGTACAGTAATTTCACAGTTATAAGCCACACCTTTTTCATTGAAGAATCCAGCCTACCCCAGTAGCGCGGCTAATCATCAGGTGCGGCTTATTTATGGACAAATCCCAGTGAAATGCCAACCCGGAAGTGAGAGCCGGCCGGGGAGGGCGCCTGGGGCTGCCTTTAAAGGCTTGGCTGGTCTATGAAAACTGTTTGCAACTTGAGCACCTGACACCAAACCCTGCTCTGGCACGATTCTGTTACTAACTCGTTACTTTGTCGCACATGGATCCTCACTTTAAAAAAGAAAAAATAAGGTGTGGCTTATATTCAGGTGCGGCTTATATATGGACAAATCCCGTGGTCTACCCAGCTACCAGGAGGCGCGGCTTATAATCAGGTGCAGCTTATAATTGTGAAATTACCATAATTCTTGCTCTGTCTCTTTGGCACAGGTTGATACAGAGGAATCCCAGGATGGTTTGTGTTGGAAAGGACATCAGGGATAGACGGACACTGGGGCTGCTCCAGCACAGCCTGCTTGGTAAAAGCTGAGCTCAGAGCCACAGATTGTCCTGAAAGGTGATTTCCCAAGCACCTGCAGCTGCATTTTGCCAGAGCAGTGCCAAGTGCTGCTGAGCTCCCCCCATGGCACCAATTTCAACCCCAGCTCAGGGAACTTGAACATTTCACACCATGGCAGGGTTTGAAGTGTTTCGAGCTGCCATGAAACCTCGTTCAGTTATTAACAAAGGAAATTAAAACCCACAGGAGCAGCTGTTGTGTCTTTGGGTGCTGGGGCCAGAGGCATCTGCAGCTTTTGCAGCCTCCCCTCGTGCCTGGATGCTGCACTCCCTGTCCAAGCTAAGCTGGGCAAAAGTCATTTTGTTGGGAGGGACAAAGACCAGCATGGGTGCCTGGTCTAGCAAAACCCCCTGATTTCCACCCCCATGATATCATGGGAGGCTTTATTCAGGAGTTTCATGTCCAGCAGTGCTATTTGCCAGTGGTGTTGTTCAGTCCTACACTTGGCTTTATTAAAAAATTTCATTTCAACATAACGAGCACCAAGGAGAAGAGATCCTTGGGAAAGTCATAGGAAGATGCAGGCTGGAGAGAACATCTAACTCACAATTTAATGAACATTCTGAAGATTTTCTTTAGGCCAGTGCCACCTCTGCAGCCCTGCTGAATGCTGAAATGAGGATAGGATGTACAATAAACACAGAACCTTCTCTCTTTCAGCCTCTCATCCATGGCAGTTCTCTCTCCATCAGAGCCACAACCACATGGTGCACAGGGAAGGATCTCTGCATTAAATCCCTGGATATCAGTCAAGAGTTGGATAAAAACATTCTCTGATAGCACCTGCAGTTTTCCTGATAGCTGGAGCAGCTTTGCCTGCCAAAAGCACACATGGAATCTGCCCTAGCAGAAGGAGAACAGCATCAGATAAAGCACTTCCCTACTGCCACTTAGATAAACAAGGGTAACGAATAAATGTAAAATATTATCAGCCCTTGTTCTTTGTTTGCCTTGAAAAATTAAGAAAGGATGGGGTGAGCACAAGTGAAACCAAACCAGCCCTGAAGGATTCTCTGCAATTAGCAGCTCTGCCTGCACACGAGGCTAGGGCAGGCAGGTTTGTGCCACAGAGGATTGTTTGCAGTGAATCAGGACACTGAGCCAAGTGAGATAAGCACCAGCAGGTGACTCCTGCGCCAGGACAAACAGGAGCATTGCAGGGACTCTGAGGTGCCAGGAATCAGCTGGACACAGAGCAGGTCTGACAGCATCAGTGATAAGACACAGGCTAAACTCTCCTCTGTGTAAAATGCCTCACGCTCTGTGGCTCTCTCCACAGCACAATATTGAAAAACCATCAAGAATTAGCAGCAGCTGTTAATTCTTATCCAGATTTTCATTCCAGTACAAGCCCTGGGAGTGGTTTCATCATGCACCTCAAGCAGGAGAGATCTGCCTGCTTTGTTTGCAACATTCAGAGAGCATATCTCTTGGTATTATCCTCTTAGTAGGTGTAGTGCAGTTTTTAGATGGGAAAATAACTGTGAATGCTTCCCTTTCATGCTGGAAAAAGACAGCAACTGATGTCAGAGAGAGGAGAGCAGCAACACACCAGTCCTTTGGCCCTCCTGCAGTTCCTGCCCCCTTGGAGACAGCCTCATGAAAGCACAGAATGAATAAATAGCAGGGTGCCATCAGCATGCTTCTGTCCCTCCCTTTTCCCGGCTTCTTGTCAGACAGCAAAGAGCTCCTGCACCCGGAGCCACAGACATCCCAGCATCTTTTCATCCCCAACACATCTTGGAGCGTTGATGCTGTGCTGTGACTGCTCAGAAATGCAATTCCCTCGCAAAAGAAGAGCTGCAAACCAAGATGCTTAGGTAAGGGCTTCATTAACTCCAAAGTTCCTGAGAATACAGAACCTTTTCTATCCCACTGAGAGCAGAGGAGCTGCATTTGGGTCAGGCACCCTGGTTTGGAAGCTGTGACTGGCAGGTTCAATTACCCAGGACACAGTGGCTTGCTTCCAGCTAGAGCACAATACAGATCCTCAGAGCTATTTCCTATTCCCACTAAAGTGTAGCAACACATCTGTACTCTGGGGCTCGACTTTTAGTTATTCTTGAGGTTTTAAATTGCTCCTCATAAGAGCATTAGTTCCCCATTGGGATATCTCATCAAAAAACATGAATACTTGAAGACAAATGCTGTGAATAAATAACATCACCATTTTCTTAGGCACCAAAATGACCATGATAACATGGAAAGCTGTAAACAGCTACCAATTTAGTACATTTCAGTCTTTTCTTCTTAGAAATAATCCCCAAAAAACCCCACTTTGGACTGTCTCTGTTCAGTTTAACTCCAATAACAATGAAAATATGCAGAGCCCTTTTCTCCCACTGCCATTCTAGCAAGAACAACAACACCAAAGGTGTTGTGTGAGAAATTGATGGTAGCATTTTAGCCTCGGACTCTTAACTGGTCTGATTTAAATTTTGAAAAACTTGGCTCAGATCCCAAGAATCTGCTGAAAACAACACATGCATGCTGGGTACCACCTCGAGAGCAGATGCTGCAGGGAAGGGAAATGTCATCATGTTGGCTGGTGTCCCCAAAGAGTTGTGTCCTTCCTGCCAAGAGTCACAGCATCCCCCAAGCCTCCTTTTGTCCCTGTCACAGGAGGGGTGGGTGTTTATTTCTGTATTCCTTGGGTTCATTTTTCTGATTGCTGATGAAGCTCCATCAGGAGGGGAAGCACTCACAGCCCTTTGCAGTCGGTCTCTGTGCAGCTGTTGTGCTGACAAAACATTTGGACACTCAATTACTGCTGGTGGAGCAGGGAGAACACGATTCCAGGCGAAGGGAGCTTGCTCTGGGCAAGGTGGGGAACACCATTATTGGCACAAATCAGTGCCTTGATGTGATTACAGCTGGGGCTGCCGTTCTCTGAAGTGAAAGCTTTTGCTTTTTCATTTCTGCTATTGGTGCCTAAGTGGTTGGATTATGTATGAGATAGCAGAGCGTAGAGGAGTATGCTAATGCTGCTGTTAAAGCAGACTTTTATCTTGCAGCATTAAGTGAATGGCGGAAAGAATGACAGAACTGGCTGCTCTGAGCTTAAAGATCCTTTTTTCTTTCTTTTGGTCAGAGTTGTGAGAGTCTGTAACTCAGCACAAACTTCCCCAAAAGCCACCTCAGAGTCAGGGTCCAGGACAGCACCCAGGAGCACTGGGAGCTCAGAGCAGCTGTACCACAGGCAGGCAAAGGCTCCTCTCTGTCTTTGCTTCCTCTTTCCAGATGGGACAGTACAAAGAAGGCACGGTGGAAATGAGACTCGAGTCCCAAACACTCATAAACTTATTTGATTCCAGCTGAGACACCAATTCTCTTCATGCCTTCCCACTTACCTCACCACAGCCAGCAGGGCTAATCCTGATACAGAAACCAAATAAACACAGGGGCCATTAATATGTTTTATGTGCATTAACCTTCCCACAAGACCTGGGCAATATATTCTCAATGAATTCTTGAATATTTTTGCTAATCATTATCCAATCCCTTAAACTAAACGAGGTCTTTGCTGCATGATAAAAAAAAAAAAACAAAACAATTCCCATATTCTGAAATAACAGCAGCTCTTCTACCCATAATTTTTAATTAGAAGGGGCAGTTGCCACCCACAGCAAATAGCTCATAGCACAGGAAAACTGAAGGGCAGGCGTTTGGACAAGGTCTGCTGGGAATCCTCCCACCACTCTGTTCTCCTCCAATAATTCAGTCATCATAAATCCCGGCAGAGGCTGTTCATCACCAGCATGGACTCGCTTACATCTTTTTTAAAGTTCAAAGCAGTGTGAACCAACGGAGAAGGGAGAGCTCTGTGTTCCCAATGAGGTGTAAGCAGTGTTCTGTGGGGTCTGGCAATTTCTTTCTGATGGCAGGGGGAGGAGGGCTTCACCTGGAACAGGAAAGCTCCTGAGTTACTCCCAGAGCCCTGAGCTGATGCTGCTGCAGGGCTGAGCCTCCCCCACCTCTGGCTCACACCCCAGCAGCAGCTCTGGGCTGTCACCCCAGGAAAAACGCCACAGCAGTGCTTTGCTGATATTCAGAACCCTGCCCAGCATTTGTAATCATGTAAAACAGAGATTTGATAAAGCATAATGCACCAAAAACACTTTCTCTTCAATAGGGAAATTTTAAGTGCAACCATAAGAAATGAGCTTTCTTTTCAAATTGATACCCCTAAAATTAAAAATTTTCCTTTTAATCCACCTCCTTTCCAAGGAAGGAGTCTGGTTGAAGTTGTAAAGAAGCAAAAGCCACTCTCAATGCACAACATATCTGTGTCCATTTCATTAAAGCTTTCATTAAAATACTTCACAGCTGTGAAGCTGCAGAGCTCCTGCTGACTGGAGTTCCTGCATGGGGCCTCTTGTGCTCCGTAATCTGTACACTCTCCTGTCTTCTGATAAAAAGCTTCAAACTTTCTGAAGCAAGAAGGGGTTTTTTTTGGTCTCTCTTAGAACATAAGGTTTGTGACTGGAGCTCCAAACACCACAGTAATATAAATAAAACCACAACTCTCAAAAAGGAAACCTCTTGTCTTCCAGCATCTCCCAGATGCTGTAAATGAGATGAATCAGCTGAATTCCAACAAGTTCAAGTTGTGCTGGGAGCGAGGTTTAACACACAAACAGATCTCTCCACTCTGCTTATACCTCAGTAAAACTTGCCATGCTCAAGCCTTGGCCTTCTGAGAGCATCTTCCAACAAATGTAATGTGTGTGACAGCTCATGGAATCCCATCCTTGGGTTGGGAGAAGCACAGGAAATGCAAAACACACCCTGCTGGAAATGCATGAGTGATATCAGAGCCGTGAGAGCTGTAAGAAACCTGCCCAAAGCCATCTGAAAAAGGATATAAACTAAGCAAACAATAGGAATATGAAATTGGAATTAAATTTTAGGAAGCAATGCAATTTGTTTGGAAAAGCATTCTCCAGTGATGAGATGAATCACTGGAGAATATTTTACCTACAAATAAATAGAGAGGCGATAGATTTGCAAATACTGGTCTCTGCAGACTTATCCCTGACAGTGGAGCTTCCAGCAGGGAATGTAATCAGCTGGTGTAAACAGAGATACTGGAATTCATCCATTAAAATTCAGGAAGCTGCTATGTAGTGTTAGGTATAGGAAGAAAAAAAAAACCACACAAAAAAGCCAACTAAAAATTAAAAAACCAAAAGCTTGGGGAATCATTTCCTCGGCTTCATTTGGGTTTGGATTCATGAACATGCATATTCAACTGCAATAAGTACTTTGCATCCTGTTATTTAGGTTGTATATCTTTCTAAAGCTTTTCTCAGCCATGACTGGAGGCTTTTTTTTCCCTTTGAGTGCAGAATAAATTGAGTGCAGAATCCCTCACACCCATCTGAGAGCCGAGCAAGTCCTGCAAGATGCTGAGGCAACCACAAGACCTGTTGCTTCTCTCTGACTTTTTTCTTGCTAAATTTCTCTGCCTGTTCCACTTCCTCAGTCCAGACACCATTAGAGACACAAGGTAAATTTAAAAAAACCAAGAAATTGTCCCCTCACTCTGTTCCACATTCCTGCAGTGATGGTGAACCTCCTGCACCAGCAGTGCTCTGCCCCAGCCCAGCTCCCCAGGCCAAATTTTTGCTCCTTGGGCCAGCAGAGGATGATTGTGTATTGCCCCGTATTTCTAAATGTGTAGCTGAGGAGCTGAACCTTTAAAATCAATCAACCAATGCATTAACTAACAAAACTGGCAGGGATTTGCTCTGCTGGCTTGTAGGAGAGGCAGGAAAAGCAGCATCAGCTCCTGCTACAGCCCTGGTACAGGCACAAGTTTTAACCTGTGGTTAATTCCCTGTTCCTCAGGTTTTAACCTTCCAGGCATGGGCAAACTCTGTGTCCTTTCCAGGAGCATCTTCTCCCTCAGTTAGCTCCAGGTTTTGTGCACAGCCACTCTCTGGGGTCTGTTTTTCTGCAACACCTCTCAATGAGGCCATCCCAGCTCCTCACCTGGCTCACAGGAGTGGCCAAGCTCAGATGTGTCAAGGAAAAAAAAAAAAAAAAAAGCAATGCTAAATAGCATTTTAATGTCTCAGGAATTAACAAAACCATGAAAAGAGCTAAATCTAAGCAAAGCTCTATGGAAAGAGTTAGAGCAGGGCTAAATACTCTGTTCTGTGCTGGGAAAATCAGATTAATGTCTCATGTATGAGCCTCTCAGTCCTGGAGAGCAGAGCTGGCTGGGCTCAGGTCATGCCCTACCATCTCCAAGGGGGTTTATTTAACAAATAAGAAATAAACTCTCAGCAGTGAGGGTTTATTTCTGCAGGGATGGGGCATTTTGAACACAACTCCATCCCCTGCATTGCACCAGAGAGAGAACAAATTTGGGCTTTGATCAACTCAGCCTGCAGTGACAAGAAACCACCATGAAAATGCTTTGATTTCTCACCCTGACTGATACCAAAGTCCCATCAGCTCCTTGGCCTGGGCTCAGTATCCCCCGTACAAGGAAAACAGGCTGAAATTTGCAGCAGTGTGATGAGGGGCACATGTCAGACAGCCACAACCCCATCCCCTGGCAAGGGTTGGTTCTCCCTGACCTCTGTTTCTCACTAAAACTTACAGTAATTTCACGATTATAAGTCACACCTTTTTCATTGAAGAATCCAGCCTACCCCAGCAGTGCGGCTAATCATCAGGTGCGGCTTATCTATGGACAAATCCCAGTGAAATGCCAACCCGGAAGTGAGAGCCGGCCAGGGAGGGCGCCTGGGGCTGCCTTTAAAGGCTTGGCTGGTCTATGAAAACTGTTTGCAACTTGAGCACCTGACACCAAACCCCGCGCTGGTGCCATTCTGTTACTAACTCGTTACTTTGTTACACATCGATCCTCGCAGGAAAAAAAAAAAAAGTGTGGCTTATATTCAGGTGCAGCTTATAATTGTGAAATTACTGTACTCTGCAAGAATAGAAATGGGTTCTGCTGCTCCTCTGACCATTCCTGCCCAGCTGGTGCTCCAGAGGTGAGCTGGTCCTGGCAGGGGCAGCAGCCCCAGGCTGCTCCAAACCAGCCCCTGAGGGTTTGTGAATAATCACAATGTACAGCCTGCAGAAATCAATCACCAGCTCAGGGAAGGGTAAAACTTCCTGACCAAAAGGAGCACTGTTGGTATCTTAAAGAAGGGAGATTTGGATGAGATTGAAGGAAGAAATTGCTTAGAATGAGGGTGGGCAGGGCTGGCACAGGGTGCCCAGAGCAGCTGGGGCTGCCCCTGGATGTGTCCAAGGCCAGGTTGGACATTGGGGTTGGACCCTGGGACAGTGGAATTGTCCCTGCCATGGCAGGGGTGGCTCTGGATGGGTTTAAGGTCCTTTCCAACCCAAACCATTCTGGGATTTGACCCAGCCAAACCCTTGTCCCTTCTGCCTCAGGATGCCACCCTGCATCTCCCCAGTGCTGACATTTCACCAGGCAACCACTCCTAATGCACAGATTTACGAGTTTTAATTATAAGGGAATAGCATAACAGAAGCCATTCTTTGCTAGCCATAAAGTTATTTCTCTTCTAGGGTTGCTCAGGGTTGTCCTGATTTATTCCAGAGACTCAGTGACTGCCAGAGAAATGAACTTCCTCAGAGCTGAAGCACAAAAAGCTCAGAGAAAACAACTAAAGAAATGTTATTACATTTGTAAAAATGAATAAAATTAGATCATGAAAATGAGGAGCAGCAATACTGCATGGAGATCAAGAAAATAGACAGAATAAATGAGAAAATAATTCTCTTGTATCCAAACACTGCTACAGCATCAAGGTTGTGCCTGTGGAGAATACAATCTAATTCACCTGCTTTCATTCTTGTGATCTTTCACATTTCAAAAGAAAACAACAGATGAAAAATTCAATACTGCATTTACTCTATAAAAGTGAAGAAAAGGTCATTTATTGGCCTTTTTCATTATTAATATCTTTCTAGGCTTCTATTTTAAATACAAAGAATCTTTGTAACAGCCATTTATGTTCAAGGCCTCGAAGTTGTTTTACAAGTGTCTCAAATATATCTGCTAGGTTGAAATAAATCTCATCCTTTCAAATTAATCATGCTTGTTTCAGCTTTTTGCAAGGAAAAAAAATAAAAAAGACAAAAGAATGCTATCATAACACGAGGCAGCCTTTTCCAGAATTCAAGTTGAACTGAGGTAAATGAGATGGCAAATCAATACTGATTCCAACAGAAAGAGAAATTCAGGCACTGAGCTCCTGAAAAAATGTCATTCAATTTGTATTTATTGAATTACAGCTTTTAGCATGAATAAAATGTTACTGAATTTAACAGAAATGGCCCTTACTACCACAGAGTTTGGATCAAATGATGGTTTAGAATAAAAAATAAAAATAAATAAAAATAATAATAATTTTTAAAAATTAAAATACCCCAAATCACAATGATTTTCAAGCCTAAAACTTTGCTCCTCTTTTCCATCCTCACCCTTCTGGTTTAAACCTCTACCCCACCTCTGGAGCCCAGGGAGCACAATCCTGTTTTCATCCTCAGCGTTCCCTTCCTGCTGGGAGCATTGAAGTCAACACCTAGCTGAGGAAAGCACTCACAACAGGGAGCTCCCTTCTGTGTCAGCACATTCCACAGACAGGAAAATCTCCTAAAACTGTTCAGAAACCCCTGCAGGAGCTGGGGAATCCCTGTGCCTGCAGGGTGGAGGCTCAGCACCATGAAATGTGTCACAGAGCCGGGCTGGGTGTGATAAACTGCAATTACCTGGAGTGGGAAAAGGGGAGGAAATCACCCTGCTCACAGTACTGTTATTTGGGTGGATTTAGGGAGAAAAGCAGGGAAAGAAAAGAGGGAGACCAAGATGGAGAGCAGCAGCAGTGGAAACAGAAGTCCCTTATTGTACATAAAAAATTCAGAATTAAATTTAGTTTCTGGAACCCCTATTTATGCATTGAAAGACACTCCCCCAGCTCAGATCTGGCTTTTGTTTTCAAGGGATTGCCCAGAATTTTGCAGGAATATGATTCCTCACAACATCTCCACTGCTGAAATAATTCCTTGTGTAATTTTGCCAAGCTCAACCATAAATCTACCAACCCCAGAGCTCATGTATCCAAAAATATCTCCCAAAATTTAACAATGTAAAAAGAAACCATGGACTTGTAGGAGCTAGTTCAATAAAATACTCCATAATTTTGGATCAGAGAGCAGCCATGCAGCAAGCAGATGAATATTTGTAGGGGTAATATGGATTTTTTTGCATGGGATTTACATTTATATCCAACTGAAATATTTTTCTTCAGGAGTCCTGAAGACAAAACAAAGGTTCAGACTTCTTTTAACATCCATTAAAGAGTGGGATTTGAAGGATGTGCCATTCTGCTCTAATTTGAGCTGAATGAAAATTTGTGGATGTTTTCTTTTATAAACCCCAAGTGCAGAGATTTGTTAATTCTCACTCAACTCTTTTTTACACTAATATTTTAGTATTTTTTGGGGTAATGAAGGGGCCAACATGAAAGAGAAAAGTGGATAAACTTTGTCAAAGTCAATTTTAAGGAAACAGTGCCTGTTTTTCTTTGGCTTTGGAACAAAAATTAAAACCAACTGGAAAAAAAAAAAAAAGGACAGGGAAATTTATAGTTATGGAGCTGAAGAAACTGAAATCTGATTAGCAATGGCTATCCTACTGTGGATATCCTACACTGAAATAAATTTTTACACCCAAAATACCTGCTTAACATAATACTCAATTCTTACCTTCATGGAAACCTTTTGAGGTCGTAAATGAAGGCCCACACCATAAAGAATTACTAGCAGTGAAA
The DNA here is from genome assembly GCA_009812075.1 of Sialia sialis. Classification (NCBI taxonomy): domain Eukaryota; kingdom Metazoa; phylum Chordata; class Aves; order Passeriformes; family Turdidae; genus Sialia; species Sialia sialis. The sequence continues at coordinate 17,543,228 of VRYO01000638.1, read as the reverse complement.
GCTTTGCTTTTGATTTTCACAAGCATAAAACAGCATTTTAAAACATTCAACAAAGCCACTCCAAGATAATTTCCAGACTTGTGATTACTGGGCCTGTCCCAGTGGGTAAGAAATCCCCTCAGCTGGGCACCGAAGGCAGTCAGATTCTCCTGTGGAAACTGACATTATTTTCCTCTCTAAATAACTTATTCAAAATAAGTGTAGTGATCCACAACATGGAGCACAGAGCATTTTGGATAAGGAGTCAAAATCTTGCCCTTTCAGAAATTAAAAGTCTGGTTTGGGTCTGCCTATATTGTCAGGTAATTTGCTCAGCCAGATAAAATCTGCTGCAGATATGGCTTTTTTTTGCTCATTGCCTTTCTAGGAAATCAATCCTTGTAATAGTACATAAAACCTAATCATTACCCAGATGAGGCCCTACTTATCAGGTCACTTGATGACATGCTGCCTAAACGAATCTCATTTATAAAGTCTTGTCTTCTCCTCTCCAAGCCAAGATTCATGACTAGCACACCTCAGCGTGCAGCATCCGTAATTAGCACAACTCCCTAACCAAAACAATTCCTGCACGAAGTGAGGAGCAGGGAAATGCACCTTGTGCAATTGGAGCGCACATCGGGAATGAAATTGGTGTTGTTTTGCTGCTGTTATCGACTCCATGGCAATAAACTCAGACATTTTTATGATACTAGGACGTTAATGGCAAGAAGTCATCACCTTTCATCACTGCCTCTTCAGGGCAGGACCTTCTGCAAGGACATTAATATCAAATACCAATCAGGGATGGACTCACAGGCAGTAATTTCCCTTTCCTGTTCACAAATTGCCCATGCTCAGGTTGCCACTGGGACCCATCATTCAAAATATTTCATTATTTCAGCAACAGTGAGTTTGGATCCACTGATGACTTCCAAATTACAAATGCTCAAAGTCTGATTTGCCTTTTTAAGAGCTCAAAAATGATAACACAAATGCAGATCTGTGAATACAGTGGGACAGAATCTTCCAACCTTCCTACAACCTGCCTTAGGTGTGACCATCATTCCTTACCCAAACCCTATTTGCACAAAAATCTCTTTTCACCAAGGAAAAGGCACTCACAGAATCCTGACCTCAGACTGGTTTGTTCAGCAGATGGTACCACTCCTTTCCTTGTCCAGTTGTGCAGAACTAATCTACAACACATCCTTGGCTTTAAAACACCAGTTATTCCCTGTCCTGGGGACAAAATCTCACTTTTAGAAAACCAAACCCACTCTGAACAAACTCTTCACATCAAGGGATATTGCCATGCACGTCTTGCCTTAGATTTGTCATCAAGATGAAGCACCTCTGATAAATATTCCTGAGGGGAATCTTTCTATCCTTATTTTAATGCCTTTTTAGCATGGCCTTTAGAGATGCAGAGAAGATGATATTTACTCAGCCATTTCACCTTTCCCCTCCACTTCTGTGAGTGGCTCTGATAAATACTGGTAATTTCAAGATTTAATTTTGAGCCACTCCTTGCCTAACAAAAATGTTAATGTCATCATCTACCCCAGGGAGAACATTTTTTGCAACAATATTATCTCTTTCCTTTCCGAGACAGAAAGGCTGCTCGCTCATTGATAGCAAATTCTGTTTGGTGTTTTATTATGCACAATGGAAAAATATTAAATAGATCAATAGGAAAATGAAGCTGTTGCAAGTTGATCTCCATGGAGTAAGGAAAAAATGCTGGGGAAAGAAGAATTATGAGGAAAAAAGAAAATTAAATTTACACATTGGAGATAATAAGGCATGTCGCTTACCCTCAGTGCTTCCTCTAATCTGGCTTTACTTAATTGCATTCTCTGTAAAGACATATTGTTTCATTCCTTCCCCCAATGGATCTTTTTTTGTTGGGGGTGGATATAGTGTAATTACTAGCTCCCAGCATTATCTCCACTTTTATTAAAAAATGTCATGATTGTGAAAAGGAAAATTTCATGCACTATATAATGTCAATCATCTGTCTTTATGAGATGGAACAGCATTCACTTTGTTCAGGATGGGTTTGAAGGGGGGGAAGAGCCTTTCATGTGTGGTCATTTTTTAAAAGCTCTATTCCAATCTGCTTAGCAGAAGAGCACAGCCGCAGTGCTGATCACCCACTTGAAAGGAGATTTGTGTGTGTCAATAACGGCTTTCAAGTCTGGACATCCAGGCAAAGTCGCGCGGGTAGAGAAACAGGAGAGCAGATTTTGACATTTCCCTGAAACTTCAAAGCTCTGTTTTCCATTGAGAATCTTTGTGATTCAAATCAAAGCCACTGTAACTGTGCTGCATCTGAATTTTACATTTGAGATGTGACACTTCCTTCCACCATTATTTCACTTGCCAAAGGAATTCCAAATAGGAAGCCAGTATCTGTTCACAGCTCTGCAACCTCTGAACCTCCAAAACAGCCTTAAAAGACTTAAGACAAAAAGACTTAAAATTCTGGAGGTTGGGCTTTTCTCCCAGCTAAAAACTGACAGGATGAGAGAAAGTGACCTCAGGTTGTGCCAGGTTGGATAGTAGGGAAAATTCCTTCACTGAAAGGGGGGTCAAGGTTTAGAACAGCTGCCAGGGCAGTTGTGGGGTGACAATTTCTGAAAGTGTCCAAAAAATGTGTGGATGTGGCACCTGGGGACATAGTTTAGTGGTGAGCACAGAGGTGCTGGGTTGGACTCATGTCCTGGTTTGGAGGACAGGTGTCTGCTAAGAAAGCAGGAGCCTCTCTTTGAAATGGTGAATGGAAACCCCTTCCCTCCAAATTATTATAATTTTGAAATCAAGGACCTCTCACGCAAAGATATGGGAAATAGGAATAGCAGTTCTTTACTAAGAAAATTAAAATATAAATACAGTACTACAAAGAAACA
>VRYO01000638.1:17524715-17539337 GCA_009812075.1 Sialia sialis | reverse complement strand
ACTCAGTGTTATCTTGGAGATCTTTTCCAGCCTTAACTCTGGTTCCATAATTTTCCCTGATGTGACATTTCTGTTTAGCCAAGGGGCAGTGCTGACATCCACATCCTGCACCCCAGCAGTCTCCATGGTGCAGAAAATATTTCTGGGAATTTTGTTCGGTTTTAGGTATCCTGATCCTGTGCTCGATACTCAGCAAACTCCCACTGAAGCTGTGGCACTTTGTAACAAAAATGTGCCAACCACTGGGAATTCCACGTTTTTGCATAGACTGAGATGGGCTCTGAAATGTCACTGAAAAGACAGAAATGTCCCAAGCCAAAACAGGAGGGCAAAAAGATCACGGATCTTAACAATTGATAGCGCAGCAGAAATATTTTGTTCCCAACTCTACTGCCCTTTAAACTGGATAAAATCACCACAACGTAATAAAGGGAATGGAAGAGTCAAAACTTCATTAGAATTTCAGGGATTTTCTTGAATATTAAAAAAAATAGGTAAAATATGTTTTCATAAGGGCTTTAATTATTTATCTCATAAATCTGTGTTTGCCACATACCTACAAATGCATATTTTGCATAATTTATATTATTTCCTGTAAATGTATTATATTTGCTAGAATTCATTTACCTGTACTGTTTAAATGTATTTCTGAATGTATTTGCTGAGGACTGCCGGCAGAGCCCACAACAACCACTGCAAACTGAAGCCAAATGGTTTTGACTAAAATTCTGCTGCAGTTACATTGCTGTAACAAAACTTTAATATTTTTTTCTATATACAAGTTCTTCCAGGCCTTCACTATCATAGAATGAGTGAATTTAAATTTTTAACTATTTTCTTATCAACAAAGGGGTATAAAGGTTGTCAAATTATTCCATATAAACACACATTTTGTTTACCTAAATGTTTCTGCTGATTTACAGCAGTGTTCAAAGAGTTTCAGAATAATCAGGATCATTTTATAGATGGATATGCAAATGGAAGGGACAGGGAGTCGCTCAGCCCTGTAAGAGCATCTGTTTAAGTACAAGAATTGAATTTTGTTTCAGCCAAGACAAACATTGCTCTGCTGCCAGAGGTCAGGAGGAGGAAAAGGAGAAGGAGAACCCAAGGTAACTCATGGGATGAGCAGTATTTGGTTTTTTTTTTTAAGAAAACTCTCACTGCAGACACAGACACAGACCCTGTACCTCAGCTCAGCAATAAATCAGCCCTAGATCAGTACTAAAGGAGTCTCTGGCCTGCTGCTGTGGAGTTTGGCAACTTGCAGCCATCAAATATGAGTTTATTCCCCTGGAAATCCTTCCCTCTGTCTGGGGAGGGACAAGGCATTTGGCTTGCCAGTGCTGGTTTCAGTGGTGCAGGGTTAATCTGCTATCAGAGCCTCCTTCCAGGGCAGGCATTCACTGTGCAGGACAGGCAGGACATTGATATTTCCCTGTGAGTATCACACAAGGTAACACAGCACCCACAAAAAAATCCTGTTTGCATTGGGCTGTTCTGCAGCTAAGAAATCACAAACTGGTGTCTTCTCCAAAAGCATCAGCACCAAGGGAATTAATTTGGTTTTCCCAAAACATCAGAGAAGTGACATCTGAGGAACACAAGATGTAGTCTGATTGCATCTTTCCCTTTTTACTGTTTATGAATATTAACCACTGGACTCTTGACATCTGAATTTCTGTGCAGTGTCTGCAGCTCTGTAAACATCACTGTGCAGCAGTTTACACAGCTCTGACACTGGTAAAATAACTTCCAACTAGGTTCTAATCACTTGTGGTTAGAACACGACTTTTTAACAAGATTTTTTTTTATTACACAAAAAGGAGTTCTGGTACTTGAAGCACTCATTCTCTTGCAGATTTATGGCATATTTAATTAGTCATTTAGAGAGCAGATCACTGCATTCACTGAGGATCAATATACAGCAGCTGACAGCAAGCTGGTAAAGAAATATGGTTGAGTTTATCAGGATAGACAAAACCTAAATCTGAGCTGAGAGGGTGCAGATGGGAGACACACGAACATGATCTGCCCCCAGGCAGCTGCTGCTCCAGGAGAGGTGAGGCAGCCAGCCCAGCAGGAACCACACAGTGCCAAGGGTCAGGCTGGCTCTGCTGCCCCTCTCTGCCCCCCAAAAACGGGAGCAGCTCTTCCAAAATCTGTGCCAAGAGGTTCACACACCTCCATTCCCCTTCCTCTACAAACACTTGTTTGGAGTTTGGGTGCTGCAATTCTGGTAACAGCTGAGCTGACATCACTCATGGCCACCATCACAACTACTCTATAAAATATCTCATGTTTTTCCACTATTAGCCTGGATTATCCAAATATAACATATACCTAGGAGAAAACCTCTCAGCAGAATATTCTCCTTCCAACTGCCTAGAATTCCTTATGCTGCACAAGAAACAAAAGCAAAGTTTAACACCAAATAAACTTGTGTTTATTAATGCATCTGTGGGAAGGGTTTTATTAAGGGGCCAGGAGTTAAATTGCATTCTAATGGGTAATAATAAAGGCAATACACTGCAGTTTCTGGTAATACAGTCCCAGATTCAAACACACAGCTAAGGTTACCTTCCAATTCTCTTCTTACATTTGAGAGGCTACTGAGAACACTAGAGAATAAAAGACACTGTTGTTAGTTGTCATACTGTGTCTGTAATTACTTACTTTGCTCCTGAAGCCATCACCATGATAAATTTGCAGTTTTCCCCCATCTGCCAGGAGTAGTAATGTGCAATACATTTAACAACTGAATTTGCATATAGAAAGTATCATTGACCTTTGCATTTAAAAGGACAAAGATTTACAAGGACACCCTTTTGAAGCAAAGTGCTTAGTTTAGGAAAAATGAACCGGCGCGAGAGGAATAAAACACATGGAGGAGAAGTTGCAGATTTTACAAGGAAGACATTTGAAATCCCTATGAAACAGCTCCCTCATGAGCAGCCACATAATAAAGGAAACAACTGTCAGGCAGAAGGAAAACACTGGGGCAGGATTTGGAGCGTGCTCAGCATCGGGGAGATCAGGCACTGCAGCCTTGGCCGGGAGCTGTAACAGGGAAATGCAGGGTGACAGGGAAATGCAGGGTGACAGCCCCTGCTCTGCCTCCCAGGGTTATTTACCTGCCTGCCAGGAGCCTGGCTCTGCTCCCAAACTGAGATTTCCAGCAATGCTTCCTTCCCCTGGCACCTTGTCCTGCCCGTGCCTGGCTTGCAGCGGATTTGCACCCAGACAGTGCAAACCAGGAAAAGCAAGATCCTGCAGCAGGCTTGCTGAAAATAATGTGAATTTGTGTTTACAGAGAAAAGAGACTCATTTATCCCCCAATCCCGAGTGGCACCAGGGTCTGGGAAAGCTCTTTCCCTATTCCACCTGTTGCTGGCTCTCCCAGGTCCAGGTGAGCCCAGGCACAGCCTGCACATCCCACTCCAATATTTCCAGAGAGTTTCCAGAAGGATTTCAAGTGCCTGTTTTCTTTACTGTCAATAGTTCTTCCAAATAACCCATGTGAAGGAATTGCTACAGTTCAGTTTACCATATCATCAATGAATTATTCATAAATGCCACTTTGTGCCATAAAAATTTAAGGTATTAGTTCACTACATGATCATAAATATGATTAATACAGACCACACATCCCTTGACTGCCACACTACAATATTTTCACAATAAACTGTGATGATCCAAGATAAAATGATGGTAGCGAGTTAAAAGTCTGAGTTGAAGAATTGTTGGATTCTGAATTTCTTAGAGCATGTTATTTTGGTCATTCTTAAAAGAGTTTGCCCAGACTTATTACTGCATTCCCTCTCCATTCTCTCTGGAGCACCGTGTGACTTCAAAATACCCAGATTTATTTGTTCACCCTGTTTACACCAGCAAAGGGAAGAATCAAAGCGCTATTTTCTGACAATATATTCCCTTGTGACTCAAACTGCATGTGTGGGGTTTAGCATGTACTTTAATAGTGAGTCAGCAGCCTGGGGAGAGAGGCATTGCTGCATTCTAAATCAGTCAGGGATGGAAGATAACAAGAAAAGCAAGGAGTGACTCCCATCAGCTCTGAAACAGCCTCTGTAACACTGCAGATAAAGGGTATTGCCATGGTTTCATTTCCACTTGTGACAAACTGACCAAGAAAGAGCCTTTCCCTCTAAAGGGCAAAGAACTAAAATTAAAAGAGAAAAAAAGGAGGGAGGGTTTTAAAAAAATAAGAAAAGAGAACCTGAGAAGAGCAGGGTGAGTAACAAGGACAGCTTCCTGTCTTCTCTCCAGCAGTAAATAAGATGCTGTGATAAAAAAAGCTCCTGTAAAGAGAACATGCAGCTCAGAATGATCTGGATTATTTGGAAAATCTCAGTGTCACTGTATTACCTATGATTCTTTTAACCAAGTCTACCTGCAAGTATCCGTAGGTATGGGAGAGGAGATTTTACCTACTACTCATATTATATTTTTCACTTGGTTTTCCCATTCTCTTCACAAACTGACCTTTATCAATATCCCCCCTAAAGTGTTATGAATAGTTTTAGCAAAGATTCCTGACTTTATGTGTTCTTAATCCATGTTTCCTCCACTGTCCATCAGGACATTCCTTGCATTTCCTGTGTTAGGTTTCTGGGCAGGCTGTTTTGATTCCCTCCACTTCTTAGAGAAAATTCACAGTTAATTTTAAACAGCCTTGAAGACTTTCCCAATTCTAACAACTTCTTTACTTAATCCTCACATTGAATAACTGCACCTGGTGTACATCTATACAAAAAAAACCCACTGAAATCTACTTTTCACAAGTATTTCTCCAACACTTCCTGCATTAGCCAACATCTGCTGTGAAGAGTGTTTTCTGGAAGGGATGCAAGCAACAACAAAAGCCACAGCAGTCTGACAAGACAAAAATCAGGGAGAGCTGTCAGAGGTCCTGGCTGAACCCAGCAAAGGGATGCAGGGTGAGGAACAGGGGAGGGGCAGCTCCATCCTCTCTCTCAGCACATGTGGGGCTGGGGACTGACTGGAGGACGTGGCTTGGGCTGACTCTGAACATATGGTGGGGTTGGATTCCAGGCAGCCAGAAAAGCTCAGTCTCTCCACAATAACTGAGGTCCATTTTCCCTGAATCTGCCTGCGACTGGCTGGGTAACAAAAACAAAATCCAGCACCTGTGCAGGGGCTGTGGGAGGGTTGAGTGCCAGCAGGACCCATCTGCAGAGCACATCCTTAGCCAGCTCCTCTTCTCTGGGTGACACACAAGATTCAGCAGAGCAAACCCACAGCACCACTAAAGGAACATTTTGTGTCCCAGCCTACTGCGCCCCACTTCTTTCTTTGCCTTTTCATGCTGCCATAATGGTGATGAATAGTGAGAAAATAATCATTTCTCTCCTCATCAGGTAATTCTCCAGGCCCTGGACCAGCACTCTGACCTCATCCCCTTTTCTTTATTGCCCCACCTGCCATCCTTCCAGCCTGCCATCCCTTTTCTGTCTTCTCCTGCACTACAGAGCAGGGAGGTTTTTCAGAACTGTTTCAGTTCTGCTGGGTTGGTTGCAGGGATGGCTGCTGCAAGGAGATGCCAGAATCATCCTCTCCTTCCCATCCCTCCTCTGACTTCAGGAGCACAATGTCATCCAAATCATCATATCTTACAGCTCATTATGTGATCATATCAGGCTGGGTTTGTTCAGGATTTTGGACTGAGACTCTTGGAAAGCTTGGAAAGCTCTCAGACAGTGCAGGTGCCTAGCCCAGCCCGGGCAGGGAGCAGCAGGAGTGAGGTGGCACTGAGGGCTCCCTGCTGGTGTTCTTTTATTGCAGAGCTCTGGGATTCAGGGGTACAAACCCAAATCTGACTCCACAGGGATTCCAGAGGGACAGGTTTTTATACCCTTTTCCTTATGTAATTATATAATAATTATTAAACCATATTGTTCTATTGGATACATTGATCTTATCCAAGCATGGATTCCTGTGATTTCCATCAGGTCCCCAAACATCCTTTCTCATGATTCTTGTTATGATCAAACAATAATATATTCAATTTACCAAACAATTATTACATTTAACAATCATATTATTTATCACGTGATGATTACTCAGGTGCAGTTTCCCATGATCCAATAAAAACAAAGATCAACTTTCATTCCCAGGCCTGGTTCCCTTTCCAGGCCAACCAGGCTCAACCTTTCTTTCCCCCCCGAATCTGTTGTGTACAATTCTCATGCAGCTCCTCTGACCAGTGTCTGAATAAATGGCTGACAGCTTTCTTATCTACTTCCTCCTGTTTACAATAATTCAGTTGTTACAGCAATTTACAGTGTAAATATCAGTAACTCCTACATGGGGAAGGATGCTGTTGTGGAGGTGGGACACTTTCATCTCTGTGAATAGTGGTGGATCCCGAGGCTGAAGAAGGTCACAGAGAAATGGGAAAGGCAGAATTAAAGTCCCTACAATCTTATATTTGCTCAATGCACCATGCAGTGAAGTCAGCAGAACTTTTTCCCACTGGGGCAGGGACAGGGTCCAAACCCTGACCTAATCACAGGGACCTGAAACACTTTCCAGCACAGGAACAAAACAGGACTTGCAGATGTGGCATGGAGCAGAAAATGCAAATTCATCAGAGCAATTTTCTTGGGTTAATCTAAACTAAGATGAGGTCACTGCTGAAAAGGGCAGTGCTGGCACTCCCGACTCCAGTAATCCCCTTTCCTTTGCCAGAGCATAATTACCACAGAACTTCATATCACACATATAAAAAAACATTTTATTGTGTTTTATTACTGAATTTAAAACATTTTCCCCTTTCTGGATGGGAACACAGAAAGTAAACACCGTTTTGGGTGAAAATCACAGTGGTGATGGCACCATGGTGACCCTGGGTCTACTTCAGCTTACTATTAAATTTCCCCCTTATTTTCAGAAATCTTTCACTGCAGCATTCCAGGCAGGAATGGCTCCTTGGAAAAGAGGAAGAATAAAGGAATCCACTGCCAGAAATACCCATCCTCCCTGCTTCTCCCAAACCCTGTGTGCAGATGAGACTCGTGCAGCACCTGCTCCAGATCCAGAGCAGCCATGAGGGTTTTCTTCTCCACAACCTCCTTGGATGATGCTCTGAAAAAGGCTTTCATTGACTCACTCAACTTAACTGGGAGCACAGCAAACAGAGCAGAGCCTGGGGTCTTGAGATAGCAAAACACATTTTGTTCAAAACTGGGATTACTCCATGATAAATCCATTTGCAAGCAGATAAATGCCAGCAAAGAGACTAGAAATGGGAAGTGTCTGTTAAATAAAGCAGGTTACTGAGGGGAAAAAAATAGAAAAAGGGAGATTTGGGTTTATTTTGAACAAATAAACCAGGGTTTAAAGGTTATTGCAGTAAAGCAAAGGAAAAGACAAAGCAGACTGTAATCCAATTCAATGTAATAAGCAGTAAATTAAAGAGTTGGTATTCCTACAGCACATATTGATTATTGTGTTCTTGTGTACCATGTTTTGTGCTGGCAAATCTATAAGCATCTTATTACTCTTCACAGGATACAGAGCAGAGCACTCAGATTAATTTCAGGCCTCATATTTAAACTCTTCTGCCAGCCTGAGAGCTCTGGGTAGAAAAGAGTAAACCCCCACTAAGCTGATTTACTCAGAGAAGCAGAGAAACCACACGAATCTAAACAAAGACTTCACCAGTGCTCTGCCAGGTCACTGAAAACAAACTGCAAAGAGCTCAGGAGGAACCAACCATGGACCAGAATTCACAAAGTGCAGGGCTTGTTTCTGGATAAAGATGCGGGAAATCAACATAAACCACCAAGGATCATTGCCACTAAAAGGACAGTGACTTTCTCCTGATGGTCACATCTGCCAGATGCTCGTTGTTTACTCTGCAGATGTTCTTCACTTCCATTCCCACCCCTTCCCACCTTTTCCTTGTTCCACATCTCATCCAGAGAAGCAATGCAACACCTCTTCTTGAAACAGGCTGCTTTCTTGCAGCCCTGACATTTATTACCTTTATTTTGCCCTGTAGAGATGGGAAGAAATAGATAATCAAATATGGATGTGCATTTCTGCTGGGTATTCCAGGCAGCAGCCAACTCCTGCATTATCTTTGTCTTCAAAGGGATACATAGGATGCATGGCAAAGAAATAACAGAGGAAGAGATGAACAGAATCATCCAACTTCCACCTAAAATAAAAACAGGTCAGAAAAAGAAATTTGCCCATGAACCAAATTCTAAAAAAAAAAAAAAGGCATTTTTTGCCTTTTTATTCCTAAAATCTTTTCAACAATGAATATATATATTTTTAATAAGGATGGGATAATTGCATGCAGTTTTTAATATTAATTGGCATGTAAGCTGTTTTAAAAAGGTTTCTCATCTCCACTCCCACACAGGTAGGCCTAGTCAAAGCCACCTTGGTGGCCAAGGTAACACTCCCCAGTAAAAATGTAATAAATCAGTGTGCTCTCTGTTTTAAAAGCCTGGCTCATTGCATGGGGGCAGAGCACAATGAACTAACACTGCTACCTGCAATTGTGGGAGCTTTTAAAAACCCCAGGATAGCACTCAAGTCAATGCATCAGCCACTCCATTTCTTTAGCAACTCGATCTGGATAATTTTTCCTAAATTTTAGAAGACAGAAAAATGTGCTAGAGAGTAAACAAAAACCAACTGATTTTCAAGTTCCATTCTTTAACCAATAAAAACTCAGAAACAATTATTCTGAAACAACAGATTTATGCAGTTTATGGGACATATATCAAAATATTACATTCCATTAGATATTTGACCAGTCTAGAACATAAAGTAGTTCTTAGAATTTTACTTCAAAGGAATCAGGACACATAGTTATATTTTGTCTTTTTTAAAATCTTAATTGGTGCTAACTACCACATTATCTGGGCAATTCTCTCTCCCCAAAGCATTTCATTGGATAGCACAGCTGGAACGGGAGCCAGAATCCTGTGGATGGAAGGGACAACCTGCAGAGCATGAGAGGAGTAGAAAAGGTTTTCTCTCCCACTAATTAAATGGAACATCCTCTTTAGCAACAGACACAGCCTTTGAGACAAGAACCACAGGACAGAATCAGTGCAAAGATGGTTTTACCCATCAGAGATTCAGACTCTTAAGGTGGGAGCTACAGAAGCAGCACTGGAGACAAGAGGGGAAGGAATCTGGGAGAAAATTTAAAGAGGAGAACTGAGAGAATCAGCCCTCACCAACACCTGCAGATGCTGGATGCAGAAACAGCTCAGGGGTCACTTTGCAGGGCAGCCCTGCCCTTCCCAGCACCCTGGAGTTTGCCAGCTGGAGCCTGGGATGGCTTTGCTCCCCACATGCCCAGCTCTGATGGATGGAATTACAGTAATTTCACAACTATAAGGCGCACCAGACTATAAGGAGCACATTTTTGTTGCAGCGAGGATCCGCGCACAACAAAGTAATGAATTAGTAACAGAATGGCGCGATCGTGGCGTTTACTGGCAGGTGCTCAATTTGCAAACATTTTTCACGGATCGGTGCAGCTTTTAAACGCAGCCCCAGGCGCCCTCCCCATGCCGTGGGCCCCGGCACTCCCACCCACCCCTGGCACTGGCTCTCGTGGCTCTCACGGCTCAGCTCTGTGGCTGCTGTAGAATTACACTTCCGGGTTGGCAAATTTCTGAACTCTGTCCATATATAAGGCGCACTTCTGGATTATAAGGCGCACTTCCGGGTTTCGATCAAAATTTTAGTCAAAATGGTGTGCCTTATAGTCGTGAAATTACTGTACACTGCTGCTCCAGAAAATCAGAGATTGCTGCAGTGCCTTCATCAGGTGGGAAGATGCTGTAAGTTTGAGTCATCCATCTCACCCTAATTTGCCATCAACTGCTCTGTGGATTTTTAATTGCAGACTGGCTGTGCTAAAGCTTCCAGATGGGTTATAAACCCACAGGACATATCTCGAGGTGTCCAGGAGGTTTTCTGCACACAGAATGGAAATAGAGGATGCTCCAGAGTGCAGTGGATTGCACAGGATATTCAACAGGAGGGGCAACAATCAAAAAGACAAAACAGAAAAAAAACCTCAAACAAATAAACAAACAAAAAAACCCCACAAAACAAACAAAAAAACCCCCCACAAAACGAAACAAAACAAAAACCGAGAAAGCAAACAAACCCAAAACCAAACAGAAAACTCCACCATTTCTTCCCATTCAAAACATAAAAGTCAAATGGCCCTGCAGCCAAATGATAAAATGTTAAATATTTCCTGGGAAGTTACAGAATGGATAAACCTGATTCATATCAGACTAAAACACATCAAAGCTTGACCTGGAAAGCCAAAGTTGATTAGTCCTGGTTCAGCAAGGACAGAAGAGTGGAGATGCAAGAACCTTTCCTGCTTCCCACCTCTGATTCCTCCCCAGACTCCATCTGTACAACCCAGGACTGCCACACCTGAGGCCATTTCTTGCTTTTTTTGCCCAAAATTTGCCATATTTCAAGCACTACCTGGATTTTCTGTATTAAATACAGAAAATTTGGAAGTCCAGAGATCTTGTTTCTTTAGCTACCAACCACCAGCTGTCAGTCATGAAGAACAAAGACTAAAAATTATCCTAAAAAGCCCCCACACCTTGGAAATTTTTCCCACACTGTATCTTCTGTCATATTTACCTAGCAGTTTTCTATAAATCAATTGCTGTTAGAGAATTTTATCTATCAACAAAAAGGATGACAAGAAGCATTAAGTTTCTGTTAGTGCTACTTGAGAAATAAAGAATTTGGAGGCTTTTAAGATGAGCAGCACTGAAGGGTTTTTTTAAAGAATTTTTTTAAAAAGTGCTAAAAACTTGGTAAGAAGCAATCATTTTTGAGGAAAGAAAGGATTTCTAAATGCAATTTAAACTGCATTTTAATAATACCTTGGTTAAAATTCTGAAACAGAACCAAAGGAGATCCACTATGGTTGAAAATTTCATTAAATTGTCACGTGAGGATATTACTCATGAGGATATTGGGGAGAAAAGTAACATTTTACAGTCCCTCCCAAACCAATTTCACAATGGAACATTAACTGTGATAGGACGAGTATCTCTGTAATAATTGAATAAAACAGTCATTAAGAACCTAATTTCTTGTGTAGCCTTGTAAGATTTTGAATTTTTAACTAAATGAGGAATCAATGTTGAGCTAAATTGTGAGAAAAATTATTTGATGTTACTGCACTAAACTCATTAAAAGATAAACTCACAAATTAATTTCAGTTCCTGTGCTAACAGGTTCAGAGATGCCTCCTCAACCACAAGGTAAGTAAAAATTCCAATTGAGACATTATTTCTGGAGTAAACCAACCACTCACCACTCAAATTTTTTTTCTTTTTTTTGGGTGGAAGTCAAGGACCCTCTCCAGCCCAGTGCTGCCCAGTGCAATCCAACAGAGCAGAAAAGAGAATTCCAGAACGGCTTGGGTTGGAAGGAACCTTAAGGAGCATCTCACTCCAACTCTATCCCATGGGTAGGGACACCAAATTGGACAAAATTTGGGAACTTGCAGAAAGATGTGCCATGTTTTGGGGAGCTGGAGGAGCTGTAGCAGCCCCTGGATAATACCCTGGGACTGGTGATCAACTACAACTTTTAATAAACCAGGAGAGGCTCCACAAGAGACAGCAGCAGCCTGAATTGAGGTAGGGAAACACTCATATCCTAGGATTGCAATGAAACACTCATCTTGAAGAAATTAGGATTTTAGTTAAAAGTTAGAAGACACTGGGCTTGAGATGGTTATCTGAAACTTAAATAATTGATTGCCTGTCAATTTATGTTTGCTCAGCTGTGCTTGCAATGGGAAAGGATGAAACCAGTAGGTCAGGCCAAAGAACACAAACAATTGCAACCAGAAACTCATTCTTTGCAAAACTGGACTATCCCTAGAAATCATTTTTATTGTCATTGATAGAAAAGGTTGGGAGTTCAGGGTGAGGAAGACTTGCCTTACTTCCTCCTTTTCAGACTCCCCACAAAAACGACCCCAGACTGAATTCAAGAAGCCAACCACTGCTTAATTGCCATTCCAGCTAATTACCATAGGAAGGGGGATGGGAGGGGCTGGTATTATGAATATGGATTTGTTTGAAGCTTTTGTCAATAAACAGACTCTGTGATCACCTGTGATTTTGCAGTGTGTATTGGAGGGTTACCCCACACTGCTGCCCACACTGAATAAACATGCACTTTCTAATTCAAATTGTTACAGAGTATTTTGTCTGTCACAGTTGAGTATTGGTGCTAGACCAATACTCATATTTTGGTAAATCAGGGCAAAATCAAGTCACTTAGAATATTCAGAGGCGCTTGCTGTGACAGACATTGTGTGCAGGCACTGGCAGTGCCCTCAGAAAACGAGAAATTGTGGCACTGATGAGCTGAGCACAACTTTGTTCTCCTCCAACTCCTCCTGCTCAATCCCCTGGGGTCCTCTTCACTGGTTTGTAGCCACCAGCTCTTCCCCACCAAGGCTGGATGGGGTTCTTGGAACTCCCTTTAGCCTGACTGACAATTTGGGGACCCTGTGGCCACACCCAGCTCTCTGCCCCTCTCTGCAGCCTCTGGGTAATCAGAGCTGCCAAACCCAAGGCACGCCGAATCTGCTGCTTTCTGCAGTCATTGTTCATTGATCTATTAATCCAATTTGGGCTAATGAGCAAA
Organism: Sialia sialis; assembly: GCA_009812075.1. NCBI lineage: Eukaryota > Metazoa > Chordata > Aves > Passeriformes > Turdidae > Sialia > Sialia sialis. The sequence goes on along the minus strand of VRYO01000638.1, from coordinate 17,526,617 downwards.
CAGCCAGCCTGCCTGCAATAGGTCAAAGGCAGCAGCTAAATAGTCAGTGACACCTCGTCTCCAGTGCCCAGCTGTGCTGTAAATAGATGCAAGCACTAAAAGGAGGGTTTATGGTGCTCCTGGAGCCAAAAATGCTCAGGGCTGATTCCTTCACTGCACTGCCGTCCCAACTATGGAACACAACATGATAAAAACAGGCTTGAAGGGGAGTTTTTTCCTTCTGGTGCAGCATGATTTGGCCCTAAAACTCTCCCTGAGCCTACTCTTCTAGTGCTAAACCCCACCTGAAGGCAGGGCAGGCTGGAAAAGGCACACACCAGGTGCCTTCACACACCAGCTCATGCACAACCATGGAAAAAGGAGCTGGGAATTGTGCTCCTGCTTCTACACCATCATTTGATTTCAGAGCTGCACTTCCAGGGCAGGGACAATGAGGTTTGACGCTTTCCTTCCACCTCAGTCACATTCCTGGAGTCACATCTCAAGCCACAGGTGCAGAGTCAGGATCAGAAATCATCTGGATAACAAGTCACTTAAACATGTCTGATGTGTGCAGAGAGTTAATTGCATCTAAAATGATTTTATCAGCAAGAGACTGCCCAAGATGATGCAGGAAGCATCTGGTCGTGCAAGAAATACAGTTTGTGGTTTCCAAGGCCAGCAAGCAGCATTTCATTTGTGCTTCCCCCAGCAGCACGTGCGTGACTGTGGCCACTCACAGCCAGAAGATGATGCAGATTATTACCCAAGGAGTTGTGGGGTACAAATGAATAATGGAGCCATTCCAATCTAAAGTCCCAGATGGAGAATTGCTTACAAGCATCTGAGAGTATAAAAGTTTTACTCTGCCATCATAGTCCCCGAGGGAAGCCCCATAAATGTTTCTAACTGGAGGTTCTGCTACCAACAGCTCGTTTTCCCTGCTGCCCCCAGGAAGGCCATGAATCACAGAGCTTTTAACCAGCAATTTCTATCACATCCTCCTCTAATGCTTCTGGGGGAAAATACCAAACTGCAACAGCAAAGCATCAACGGCTGCCAGTGATTAGAGCTACAATTAATTTGCTGGATGGATAAAAAATCCTCATCGGGCCACGGATTGGGGCACTCCCAGGGGCAAGAGGTGAAGAGCATCAGGGGCTGGGAAGGTGATGGGAAGAGAAAAGAGAGAGCACAGAAAGAGAGAAATTTCCCTTTTTCTGAGTTTCTTCCAACTTTAGTGCTGAACTGGGTAAAAACATCAACCTGCTGCTGTAAACTTATAAAAGGCTCCTCTCAGCAGAACTTGCACACATTTCCCATGCATGGTCTGCACCAACAAGAAAAAAAGTGCTCGAGATTCTGCTCCTGATTCTGCCATGCACCAGTGATTCCTGAGACAGCAGGCAAAGCAGATGTTGTGCTAAATTCCATGCAATGGCATGTGACAGCCACCTTGATTGTCCTTTCCCAGCCATTTAATTCAGTTACTGGGGGAAACAGTGACACTGACACATCTGCAAATGCCATGTGTTCCCATTAATCAAGCATTTATATCTTTTTTTTATCTTTTTTTACCCTGGGAAAACCATAAACCCAATTTGGAAGATGCTTAATGGAACATCACAGTACCAGAAGCACCAGCAGATGTGATGTGGCAGCAACACCTCCAGAGGAAAAAAAGAAAAGAAAAAAGTCCAAAGACAAGGAGCATTTGAACATGACAAGATTTGCATCATTGCAGGGGAAGTGGGAAATTTATCCCTATCCAGGTCTAACTTGGGAAGATTCGTGAGGGTAACCCAAGAGGAAATTTGTCAGCTGCAATAAGCTGTCAGCAGATCTGTTCAGCTACAAATCTCCTCAGAGGTATCTTCCTGTCCTAAAGCCCCAAATCTGATGCCAGCAACAAAAAAATTTACA
>VRYO01000638.1:17512683-17523715 GCA_009812075.1 Sialia sialis | reverse complement strand
AAGGCAAGAGTTAATAAAACACGATTCACTTTTAATCAGAGAAAATCTACATGAATCAGAAGATTGCACCAGTTCCAAGATTAGGAAATAACCCAAGACAAACAAAAGCTTCGAGGTATTACCTCCACAAAAAGGCAATCACAGGCCAAAACAAAACATTGTGAAGAACAAAAGAGAGAAGTCAGCTTCACAATATCAACAGCCTCGCTTTCCAAGTATCTGCAGAAAAACCAAAATTTTCATTCCAAAACACTGTTGCTCTTCCCAAAAGCCCTTCAGTCTTCCCCTCTCTATAATTTCCTCAGGGTGAAAGATGCATAAGGAAAAAAAAAAACACACCCAGTGCTTTTAAGCAGCCAGAAATAAATGTATTATGCAATATTGCTGTTGAAGTTCAAGAGTGAGGGAACCCACTTTGTCACAGTCACTTTCAATGAGCACTCTATTTTATGATAAGTTTCATAAAAACTGCTTAATTCAACATTTATGAAAGTACTGAAGATAGATGAAAGGTGTAGGAATAGGAATCTTGCCAATCAATCATCCTGTTGAGAAGGAGCACCCAGATGATCAGAATGAGGATAGGCTTTTCATGTACATATGGTCGGTGAGATAGAATGATTGAATATTCTTGCATTTTTAATCAAAATGTTCCTGCCATTGTACTGTCACATTCAAATTATTTTCTTCCCCCACTGAATATTAGCACTTCCTTCCCCTTGGGATTGAGTCGCTTGCAATGTCCCCAAAGAGAAAAGAAAACATTCTGGGTGAAAAGGTGCTCAGGAAAAGATTGAGTGAGGAAAAAATTTAATTTTAATAGATTTTTCTACCAAAAAAAAACCCTGATCAGAAGTGAACATGGAGACAAAGCTTTAACTTATATTACAGAGGAGAATAAAATGGTTTCATGCCAGATAACACAATTTGCATCTCAAACTACCCATGCTAGAAGTGGTTTGGGACAGAGATCACCTTTTAATAAGGGACTTTTATAGCTTTTTATTCAAGGAATCTTTGCTGGAAATTATACTCCCGGGCATAATCATGCTACAAACCTATCAATAAAAACCTGAACAGTTGGGTGAATCTACTCTAAAAATACCCAGCAAACTGTGCCTTCTTCTGACTCTGAGGTTTTCCAGGGAATACCAGCCCTGCCTGGGATGGAGCTGGAAAATAACTCAGGGCTCCAGCATAGGAGTAATGGAGAGAAAAGCCTTGTTTATTAGCTCCAAATTAAAAAAAAAATCATATTTAAATAAATAAAAAATGACACCCCACTTTTTTCTGTCCTTTCTCTACAAAAAGAGCCATGTGAGATCAGCCCAGCTGGGTGCAAAAAGCAGCTAATAGGATTTTCTCCTAATCCTTTTACATTTTTGGAGACTCCAAGGAACAGTCTCAGGATTCTAAAAGAAAAGAAAGGAACCCCAAGCTCTACTGATTTCCATATTCACCTAGTTCCCCTTCAATGGAATTGTAAAAGTTACAGTTCAACTCTTAAGTGATAACATATGGTGCAATAAACACTATTATCAGCTTGATGAGTTATTGTAAGTAACCACCCAAATTACCAAAGCATTTCCTTGGGGTGGAACAAGCTGGAACTGAATGCAGATTCCCTGTAATTTCACAAGTGGGAACATTTATCACAGCGAAGTTGTGAATTATTTTTGCCTGTTAATACCCTGTAAGTGCCAATGTTCCCTCTCAACACTTGCAATATCTGGTGGAAAGATAATGATTCCTGTGAAATGGATTGTTCCCCTTTGACTAATAAGGGAAGTTTGTAGTTTGTAAATAGTACGAGACAAAGGCAGAGGCGCAGTGCTGCTGCTTAAATCATCTGCATCAGGTTCTTAAATACTTCTTCCTCCTCTGCTCCTTCAGCTCTGCACACAGAGGAGGACAATTAAAACAGTAATGCTGAAATAATCAACCCAAATTGTTACTAGAGCTATCCAAAGTCTCTTATAAACAACTCCACAGAAGGGCCAATGCATCTGTTCAAACAAACTCCCAGTTCCTGATTTCCTTGCTTGGTGCAGCAGAGCCGAGCAACACCATTGATTCCAAAATTTCAAACCTCCGACTGGGCCCTGATCACAACAGGACACACTGAAAAATACCTTTAAAAATAGCATCTTTTCATTTTCACCAACTCCAGCCTCAAGTTCCGTTGCACAGAAAAAGGAGGAGTTGGAAAGAAAGATGGGAATAAAAGAAGAGAATATTCTTTTTGCTTCCGGCACTTGAAGAACTTTCCAAACCAACAGAGACCAGGCTGCCTATTCATGAAATCTGCAGGAGTTTTCCATGGATTTCAGAAAGGTCTTGCCAAGACAGATGAGGCAATCCATCACCTCAGAGCTGGTTGCTGCTCTCTGGAATTGATATTACAGAGCAGGGACGTGAATCCCAGGAGCAGCAGTGGGTTTGGGACATGGTGTTGGGTGCTCCAGGGCCCAACAAGTGCTGGGATCTTGTTGGGTTTCTCTTTTGGATTGCAAAATGGAGTTTGGATTCCTGGGATATTTACAGTAGCACCCTCAGCTGTGGATGAAATGTTTAAGAGGGTGAGCCGGGTTCTGCCTGATTGGGATGGGGAAGAGCAGGGAAATCAAACATTAACAACTTAAAATGCTAATTGTTAAAATGCTGTAGGAATTTGTGTTGTCTCAGAGCTGCATGTCCTGCTCCTGCTGGGCAGAGCTGAACCAAGGACTCAGAGCTGGTCAGGAGCAGAGCTTCCCACCCAGACTGGTCACACCTTGTCCATGAGGAAACACTGCTACATCCTCAAAAAGACAACCTGGGCTGCCTGAGACCCTAAAAACAGGGACAGCACAGAGCTGGGACACAGGGCAGAGGGACAGGGTCAGCTCCACCTCTCCTGGGACGCCTCACACCCAGGGGTGGAATAAGCAGAGCTGAAGGTCACAAAGTCAGCAGCAAGGGCAACTTTTGGGTTCCTACTGCTTTAAGCAAAAGGCTCCCCCATCCTCCTCATCTCCAAAAATACCACAAAAAGACAGACTGCTCCTGCAGCTCGCCATGCCTGAAAATCATTTCTGTTTCATGGAGGGGGAAGAAATAAGCAATAACATAAATCCAGGCTGATTATTTTGAAAAGGACAAAGACAGCAGAGGTGACAGAGGTGTAATTGTTAGTGAACCTCACAGCACTCTCCAGTAGAGCTATTTAACATTTGATTTCACTGATAAGAAAAATAATAAACAAAGTTATTATGAAAGCTCTCTATCTGTCAGCCAAAAGTCCAGTGAATCATTTATGAATGTGTACCTAGAGCTTCTTTCCCTTCTAGTCTCTTTTCCCATCAGAACCTGAAGCTAGTTACTTTTTTTTTAAAGTGTTGTTTTCATTTCTTAAATCAACCTGAAAGGAATAAAATATTGCAATGAGCAAAAATACAAAATAAATGTTTGCAGTTCTGTAATTCCTCGAAATGTCAAATAAAAACATAAAAACGTATGCTCTGTAAGTTTTCAGCTGAACTTGGCATGACAGTCCATCTATTATTTAAAAGATGTTGAAGCTCAATTCATGAATTATTAAATTCTTGTTACATTTAGTTTTCAAGGGAAAAAATTATTTCATTCAATAAAGGAAATTCAATTCGCTCTGTAATACTTCCCTAAAAAACATGGAATTTAAAGTTACTCTGAAAAATGGAAGAAATAACTAGCCCAAGCTTCATAACATTACTGCCTCATTAAAGGGATGCTCTGAATATTCAAAACCCATCCACAACCCTTCAGCATCCCCACATGCACAGCTCAAACAGCCCAGTGTGAAACACCTGCAATGCAGGAGCTGGGCTGGAGGGAGCTGAACTCCACTGATCCGAGCTGGGATCCTCCAGCCCACTCCCTTCCCTCATTTCTCATCCCTGGCCTCAAACAAAGCCCACACCAGCAAAGCACAGGCAGCCCCAACAAACAAAGTTCTCTGCTGAGGTGTCAGAAAATTTGGGTTAAAATTTGGGTTACAAGTCACATCCAGGTGTGTCAGAGGTGAGGAGCCACCCGCCAGAGAGACCCACGATGGAAATTGAGTCTTGGGGTTCCCAAGGTGTGGACACTGCTCAAGGCTCATGAAGAAATCTGTTTTTTTCCCAAGCTGTTGACTTTTCTCAGCTCCAGCTTGGATCTTTCCCAGGCTGGAGATCTTCCTCAGAGACAAAAAAAGGGAAAGGAAAAGAACAGCCCAGATGGACACCTGATGTTGACCACCGAGCTGCGTGTCTCATGATATTTGCAGAAAACATGTTTTCAAAGAGGTGTTACCTTCCTTTCTCTTTGTTTATTGCAATCTCCTTTATATAAATGCCATGGCTTTTCAATCAATCATTCTCTTTCAATAAATCACTCATTCTTACTCAAAAGAGGAGCTGTTACCACGTTCTCTTGCAGCTTCTCAGCTGTACAGCACAGGGGGCATTTCCCTCTTCTGAAGATTCCTGGTGATGATTGCCTGGATAATTTCAGAGATCTCTGACTGACCCCTCAGCCCACACCAATTTGTGCAGTAGCAGGTGATGGTCACTGTGCAAGGCACCAACAGCTCCAGTTCTGGAGCAGGAATTCCCTGCACCCCTCCAGGACAGCAAACCAGAGCTCACCAAAGAACCTGGTGATCCCTTAGTTCAGCCAACCGACCTCTGCTTTGGACCTTTGAAACTTCACTTGTACAGTCCTGCTAATCCAAGACTGGTTCTGCTCTAGAATGAGGACTTAATAGCTACAGGGATTCAAAAGAAACAGCTAACTGAGCTGATTTAATAAGAGACACAAAACAAGCTCAATGGCACTACTTAGACTGCCTTAATAAAGTTATTTCACTGTACTCTGGGGGCTGGCTATTCAATTGGCTTCTAAAATCCATGCTGATATTCCTCAAAGGCTCTGAACAACAAACTGTCACAGGTGCAGTGGCTGCTCTGTGTGACAGGTATTTCAAAGACAGCTACTCAAACACATAATCCCTCAGATAAAAAAAAGGAATAAAATTATGATGAAGCTACCATAATCATCAACCAAATTTATAATGCCTAACTGATTAGCTTTCACAGATAAATTTTCCAACACCCACTGGGGCACCTTTCCCAGTGAGAAGATAAACTCTGAGTTTGTTTGCTGCATTTTTCAAAGGAATGGTTTAAGCCACCAACAGTTCTGGAACAAGCCAGATGAAACGTTGCTATTAAGCAACAACAAATCCTCCTCCAAAGACCAAAAGCATTAAATGAGTAACATTTGTAAAATATTCATTTCTTTAGCAATGAATTAATAAATTTTCAAAGTAGAGATTTTGACACGATGAAATCATAGGACTGAACAGTTGGAATTATTTTCAGAAAGTGTTTTATCTGTGTTGGCCCCTCACATTTCTTCTGCTCAAGCCCTAAACACGATTTCTTTCCCCAGCCAGGCACAAGGATGTCAGGTAAACACCCCTCTGTGTCTGGATGTTCTGTCAGAACGGGTTCAGAGAGAAACTTCAAAGAGCTCTGCATTTTCCACCCATTTCTGCACCTCAAAAACACCAAACAAAAAATATTCCCTCAATCCCCCCAGTGCTGCATCCTGACTGGAAGCTCAGAGTTAACTGCTGGGTGGAAGAACTGGATCATTCCCAGGGAGACAAAGGATCCTTGAAACAGGAGAACAGAGAACAGGCTGATCATCTTCTCATTCAACACAGGAGTTTGTGACCTGTGTCTGAATGTCTTGTTAACATCACCCAGCTCAGCAACAGAGCAGCTCCTGCAGGAAAAATCCTCTCTAGTGGAATCCAGGGATGAGCACGTCCAGTTTCCCAGAATTCAGCATTAACTGCCTAGAAAGGGACTTCTTGTTGGACTGTTATTCTTTTTATGATGATACATGATACCACTCTCAGAGAACAGTGATTTAGCCTTCTTTGTAAATAGAGTTATTGATTGGAGCTCCTTTAACAGCACTTCTCCCACCCTTGCAGCTCTCAGGCTCCATAAAACAAGGAGCCATTCCTGCTTTCAGGTCTTCACCAAGATTTTTGGCACAGCCCAGCCTTCCAGCTCAGAAACAAATTGAAAAAGAAATAAAACCACTTATTAAATACCAAGCAGAGATTTTTTTTCTCTTCAGACATCTTGCACTCCAGGTGCCCATGACCAAACACAGGATGTGCCTGGATGGGGGATGCCCTGTCCCTGTCCCCATTGTCCCCCCTGCCACCACCACCCCATTTCCTTTGTGGGGCACTGCAGGCTGTGAATCAATATTTTAACAATAAAATGGGCACAGTATCACCTCTTCAATTGCCTGCAGAGCTCTCTGTGCTTTCCAGGGCAGCTTGGGATGTATTTTTGCCCTTTATCTGAAGCATTTTGTCAGTTCCTCATTGAGAGTTACATAAATCAAGGTTCACTGCATCTTCACTCCTCTCTGACTCAAACTACACAGAAGTATTTTTGGTAGCTGTGAAGAACACTGAAACATGAAAATAACTTCCAGGGAAACAGGACTGGCACAAGCTGGAAGCATATTTTAAATAACTGAACCAAAAGAGCTGGTGCTGTTTGAAGGGCAAGATTTGTAAACTAACTGCATGTGTCCCCCCACGGGACAGTTCCAGCTGTCTGGAGCTGAACTCCCGAAATAAACACAAAAGGGGGATTTTCTATGAATATCACACTGCAAAGCTACCACACAACTTCTCTACAAAGCACTCCCACCTCAGTGTGATTAAATAAATCCAACTTTTCCTCTGCCTATGGAGGGAACAGCAGCAGTCACACACTGATGGAGAGCCAGAGTCACCCACTCCCAGGCTGAAAATGTCAGAATTGAGACTGGCTGTGCAGCCTCAATCTGCCCCCTCGTGCCTGTGCATAATGATGTGGCCTTTAATTACCTGAACACCATCTCCAGTTCTGAGATCCTGCCTCAGTCAGCAGAGGCTGGAGGAGTCAGGTCTGTAGGATTATATCCCAGGCAACATTAACGCAGGAAAATGGATTATCTGCTTGTATCAATATTCCTCAACTTGAGAAGAGAATTAAAGGAAAAATTCCAGCCTTTTTCAACTCCCCTACTCCCTCCATAATCATGAGACTCACACAACAGACCTTTCCCTGGTACCCCTGACAAAAACCACACATCTGCATTTCCCAAACTCTCCACAGCCACGTTTAATGCCAAGGCCAAGCTCTAACAAAACCCAGGTCTGGTGCTTATCCAGCTCCACCATTTGGAAATTATCACACATTAACGTGGGTGATATTCTGGTTGACACTGCTGAAGATTTTACTCTAAGACCAGTGTTTTCTGAGACCAGAGGAATTTTTTCCAGTGGTGCAAACTCTTCCCAAGATTTTTACTCCTCCCAGTACCTTGGACAGCTGTCTCCAAGCCAGGCCTAACCATGCCCCAATCAGGAGGCTGATTGATCTGTAACCCATCCCAGGACTAACTGGCCTTTAATCCCAGATCTAACCATCATCCATCTCTAGGAGAGGCAAAACATCTTTGGTTGAGATCTGAAATAAATTGGAAAGTGATAAGTAAAATGGATAATTTCATTTAAGCCACAATAGGCTGATTTTCCAATTATGTTTCCAGTTTTTAAGGTCATCTCCATGACCCTCACCTGTATCAGTTCTGGGCTCCTGTAAAGGAGGCTGTACTCTAAAATTTGCTACAATTTAAAGCCATTTACAGTAATTTCACAATTATAAGCCATACCTGATTATAAGACGCACATCCAGGTAGGCGGGTAGAGCATGGGATTTGTCCATATATAAGCCGCACCTGAATATAAGCTGCATTTTTTTAAATTTTTTTTTAAGTGAGGATCCATGTGCGACAAAGTAACGAATTAGTAACCACACCAGTGTGGGGTTTGGTGTCAGGTGCTCAAGTTGCAAACAGTTTTCATAGACCAGCCAAGCCTTTAAAGGCAGCCCCAGGCACCCTCCCCGGCCGGCTCTCACTTCCGGGTTGGCATTTCACTGGGATTTGTCCATAAATAAGCCACACCTGATGATTAGCCGCACTACTGGGGTAGGCTGGATTCTTCAGTGAAAAAGGTGCGGCTTATAATCATGAAATTACTGTAATATTTAAACCAATCTTTTTGTTATAAAACAAAGATAGGTGCTACTGTTCAGTCTTTGACTCAAACTCTAAGAGGAGCAGTGTGAGAAAAGCTTTAAATTATCGAGCATTCAGCACCACTGCAGTATTTATGAATAAACAGAGAATCTCCTTAGCAGGGCACAGCTGGCACACGAACCTCAGCTGGAAAAAGTTTCTGGAAATTCTTCTGATTAAAGGGGAATCAGCACTTCTCTCCCCTCTCCTGGCCAGAGCCCAAACTCTGGCGTGCTGCTGCTTTCATCCCAGGCTCTGCAAGGCAGGCAGCACTCAGCATCTATCCAGCAGGGAGTGAAATCCATCCTGCTGCAAGCCTGATGAGACTGGCAGCTCTGCCCTCACCTTCCTGCAGCTCCAAAATGCTCTGCAGCTTCGGAGTCATTCTTCTCCCCCCCTGCAGATCTTGTAAGAGCCACAAATCCCTGGTTACTTTTGATTTACAACAGAGGCAAGGTCATCCTTATAATGAAAAAAAACAAGGTCTATATTTTCAGGCACCAAGATACAATTTATCATAGAGATCAATGACACTTTTATTCTCTATAGAGATGAAGTATCCACTTTTGCAGTAAAATTATCAGAGGGGTTTTCTCCTTTTTCTCTCCTTTAAAAGCCTCTTGCAGGTGCTGCAGCAGTTGAAAATCAACTTGTAACAGAACATTTTAGCATTAGCATCCAGTTCTCCTGGCTGCCTTTCTAAAATAGATTTCACTTTTCTTATATTAACGGCTGGGAAAAAAGGGAACGGTGAAATCTGTGAAACCAGACGTGTTTGGGTGGTGAAAGGTAAAACTAATGGTACCCCCTGAGTCAAGAGGCATTTCTGAGCTCTTTCAATTAAAATAATTGTCCCTTCCCAGCTCTCCCAATGTCCTCATGTCTGGGCAGCCACAGTGGATGATCCATGGAGTTACCCAGAATCACCTTTTTCCCCTAAAAGAACTTCTAGTTTTTATTTTAGTTGAAGTCCTATTTGTAACATGTTTTTTAGCTCATCTCCAGCAGCCCTTCTGAGCATCCAGGAACTTTTTGGGGCTGGGTAATTGTCACCAGCTCTTGAGTTTATTTAGGAATTAAACAGAAACATTCTGTAGCTGGGGAATAGAGAAGTGCCTGTCCGAGATTTGTTTATTGCACTGACCCATCCAAGCTGCTCCACCTGCAAAAAACCCAGACACCCCCAAGCAGCAGCTCAGACACATTGTCACCACCCCTGGCACAGTCCCAGCTGGGTGAAAACATCATTTCAAGGCAATACTGTGAATTATTCCCACCCTGCCTGAGGTACAGCCTTTGTCTCCTCTGCCCACTGCACCCCATGGCAAGATAAGCTTATCGAGAGGATTTATTTTTTAAAGTCACTCTTTTAAAGCACATGAAATTCCTGATTTTATTGATGGCTGCCAAGGATTACAACTTCATTCAGAGGAATTTCCCTTAAGCTCTATGCCTGCCCTAAGCTAATCACAATTTTTAGGAAAGGAAGGAATTTTAGAGTTTTCCTGGTGCTCAGCTCCATTGGAAATTATTTGCCACATGTGTTCAATGTTTTTACCTTACTTGTAATTCTCAAATTAACATTTTCTGTTTACTGATTTTAGAGCTGCTGAAGATAAAGGAATTTTCTGCACCCAGGGATATCTAATCCTGCTGCATCCATCTCCAATCCAATGGTTCTGGGCTGTAGCCCATATCCTGTCTAGGATATTGACACAGGCAGGACAACTCTTGTTCATGGCAATTCCCTCAACCTGATGATTTCCAGTTAATAACACTTGAAAGATTAAAGGAAACCTTTTTATTCTCTGCTTAGCCCTGTCAAATAGCCGTAATTACTTCCAAAACAAAACCAAACAAGGACCACTGGATGGTTCAGCAACTTTTAAGGCCTTGCCCAACATTTTCCAACAGCAGCAAGAGAAGAACATTGTGTTTGTGATAATGAGCCATGCTTATTTCCAAGCTCCTGCTTCACCTCTTCCAGGCACATCAAGTGGAATATTTGAGAGAAAATTTTCTTTTCTCATGTTTTTTTGTCACTTTCATTACATTTCATTCATTTTTGTTCTGACTCATAGGTCAGTGCCAGCACAGACCCTCTGGGTATATTTTTGTGGGTTATTTTGAGGAGAAGAGATGCCACAGGAAAATAACAGGGATGTTTCAGATATTTTGAACCTTCCTGAAGAGGCCACTGAGCTCTTCCTTACAGGGATTTTCGGTGATATGATTATACAAAAATATTACTTTTCATCTGACACACATTAAAAATAAACTCTTCTAATAAAATCTGTTTGGGGCCCTGATTCGGCTCTGCTTTGTGCTCATTTGCTGCTGCAGAAGAAGAGGGTTCAAAATGAGCTCAGACCATCAAAACCACCTGCTCGTTCTATTTTGCAATCACTTCACAATCAGCCTACAAGGTATTAAATGACTGCAAAAGTGCATGGCAATGGAGAAACAAGGAAACAGAGACACAGCAAAATCATCCCCTTGATCCAGCTGTGTCCTGAGCTCTGGCATTTCCCATCCACCACTTGTGTAGCAATGAAAGGCTCAGCTTTCAGAAATGAAAAATATCAGCGGGGCTTTTTCTGACCTCATAGATCATCAGAGACATTTTAGGACATGCCTAAAATGCTCTTGGCTCAAGCATTGCCCAGATTGGAAGCACCAATCTCCCCAGAATGCTCCAATCCCAGTGAGAGAAATACTGGAGCAGCTCCTCTGCCACCAGCAAAATACTTCAGATTTTTCATTTCATGGCTTCAGCCAAAGCAAAAGCTGCTTAATGATCACTGAGACTGAACTTGTACATACATTCTATGGAATTATTTCAGATTCTGTAAAACTAGATGAAGGCAATTCT
>VRYO01000638.1:17457075-17512523 GCA_009812075.1 Sialia sialis | reverse complement strand
GGGAGTGGTGTTAAATATAATTTTTGCCTCTCCTGAGAGACACTAGGCTCCAGGGATTTGCCAGTTCATCCTTCCCTCCTCTCAGCCCAGACACCCAGATAGCAGCAGAGAGCAGATTTCCCTCATCAGTTGGGTTTTGCAGTTGTAGGTGAAGGCTCTGCAGTGATTTGAAGACAAATGGAAAAGCCAGGTCTCTTCACTCAGTATAAACTTTATCATCTCTCTATGAGGCTGCCAAAAAATTGCTTTAGAACAAATTCAGGCAGGAGAGACATTATTACACAGGCCAGCAGAAAAGGGTTGGGTTGTTTATATGGGTTTGAATTTTTTTTAAACTATAAATAAACCATTATTCCTTTTTCTTGTTTAACTTCACCAAACCTCTCATTGTTTATATATTTCATTAGGAGCCACCCCCAAGAGGGGGGCAGCCTGTGAGATTCAAGGTCTCCTTGCCCAGCACATGCCAGAACAAAGCATCCCTGTGTTCCAGTGCTCAAAAGCAGCTTTACATTTATCAGAGGTAGCAGCAGATGGGGGATCATCACAGAGAGAATACTTTTTAATTACCAAAACATATGTGCTGATGCAGTGCCGCACAGCCATGAGGTCTTTGTGCAACTCGGGAAAAGTTTCTGTACAAAGGTGACTAATTTCTGGTCAAGTTTCACAATAAAACACTTGTTATAAAACACTTGTTCCACTCTGTATTTAAAGCTAATCTCAAGCTGTGTGCCCTGAAGAATACTGGGTGAATAGAAAGCTGTGTCTTGTCCACAAACCTTCAATGTTTGCCTTTAGATACAACCAAGAGCAAAGCTGGGAAATGGAGTTTAAAAACTTACTGGGAGAAGAAAAACCCCCAAACAAGGAAATAAACCTGAGCAAAACCCAGTTCTTTGCTGTTTCAGCACAGCTTAAACAGACAGATGGCATTTCACAACTGCTTTATCTCAGTCCTGGGGTCTTTTGCTGCCTGTCTTTTATAGATCCTTCAAACCTTCTGCAGAAGTTTTGGATTACACTCTATTGATTCCACCAATAATTCAGGGCCTACACATCAAAAAAGGCTTCTCCCATTGTCAGGCTCCAACAGGAGCAGCAAAACTCCACAGAGAGGAGATGAGAGGGGGCAACAAGCAGCAAATGAGTCAAATCTTGGCGTACAAATCTGCCCCAGAGAAGGGGGAAATACCTGTTGAGACAACTGGAAAGTCACTATATTTCTAAGGCAGCACATCATTTATGGTTGAAGATCCCATCAGCACAGCTAAATAATCACCAGGACAAGGTAGAAAGAGCTGGAACTGTGTGTTTGGAATATCCTGAATTTATAAAAGCAAATGGCAGACCTTCTGTATTTGAGTTTTTGTTGTTGCTGCTGACAGTCCTAGAGGAAGCAGGAAAATAAGGATAGATAATGCTGCCTAGAAACGTCCTGCAGTGCCATGGGAACAGAGAAGGGCTGGCCTTGGAACAGGACCAGGTGAGCCCAGGGGCTGGCACAGCCCCAGCCCAGCCCCACACTTTGGATTTTTCTAGAAACCAGGAGCAGGAGCTCGCCCTTTGCCACACACTGCCAGCAATCCTCTTCCCACACACACAGCACCAGCTGGGCCAGCACACACCCCAAAAACTGTGCCCTCCCCAGAAATCTGCCCTGGTAGAATTTTGGCGCTTAACGCGGGGTAGACCCAAAAATTTGGGTGAAGGTTTGTGAGAATTTTTTTTTTGTGTGTGTCATTTCTTTACAGTAGGTACTATTAATAAAGTAACTTCAACAATACAAAATGGGATAAAAGTATCTGTTCTATCTCCATCTGTTGAGACCAGGTGGGGCAGTGATCCTGATCTCCATGGGAGATATTCTGCTAATGGGCCATCCATTGAAACCAGCTGGGGCAGTGTTCTTTATTTCCAAAGGGGACATCTCCTGTTCATGGCCATATTTTATAAACCAGCTGGGGCAGTGTTCTTTATCTTTTCACAACCCATCCTTCCTGCAGGGAGTTCTCTTCTGCTCATGGCCATTGAGTCCCACTGTGGCACTGATAAAATTACTGCATCCCATGGGGAGATGCTCCAGCCAGGGGAAAGATCCCAACATTTCTTACCATGATAAAACCAGAGGATTTCAAACACTAAAATAGCCCTTTCTTCACTAAACTCCAAAAGGAAACGAGATTTCTCCACATCACCACTAAATCTCCAGAAAAAAACTGCACACTTCTAAAAAAACCACTGCTTCAACTGAGCCACATCTGTCAATACAATAAAACTGCAGCCACCATTTAATGGGGCTGCTACCAATACTCTGCCTGACGAGTGTCAGGTTGTATTCTGACTTTGTCAGAGTTTAGGGTTTGTTTCTGTGTAGTATTGTATTTCTATTTTAATTTCCCTAGTAAAAAACTGTTATTCCTAATTCCCATATCTTTGCCTAAAAAATCCTTGATTTCAAAATTATAATAATTTGGAGGGAGGGGGTTTCCATTCTCCATTTCAAAGAGAAGCTCCTGCCTTTCTTAGCAAACACCTGTCCTCCAAACCAAGACAGAGGCAGCACCACCCTGTGCTTCATCTGCTTGAGTTCCAGCTCAGTCACAGCTCTCCTTAGAAAATCTCATTTTCATTGCCTCTTGGCTCCTTTTCCTGTTGGAATGGTCGTCACCATTTCCTCACAGGTTGTGATTCAAAGACAGCTTTGTGCTTTTTTCCTCTTTTACGTCTTTAAATCCTGGTGTTAAGCAAGTAGCTCAGTACAAGAATCAAAGTTGTCATTCTGTGCAGTGAAATTTTTCATTTTCTTTCTATTCCTCATCATTAATGATGCACAGATTCTTTTCCTTTCTTTATCCTTAGCCCCTCTCCATCCTTTATACTTTGCAATGTACATGGATTTCATGTTACAAATTCTTCAAAGACATCATTATTCTTTACATTGATATGCACTGAAATAATCTTTGTAATCTGTGATCAAAGACTTGCTTTATCTGGCTGCATTCCTTTCTTTTCTTTCCCCTTTCCAGTCAGACATTTTTATTTCTATTTAGTATTAATACCAAAAAAAAAATAAATAAATTAAATAAATAAATAAATAAATAAAAATAAAAGCATCAAATCAGAAAGCCAAAGCCACACCAAGTTATACTGGTGATGTTCTTTATTTTGATTTCCTTCCACACTGCCTCTAATGCTTGGCCAGAGCTTCTCCCACACAAGCCCTGAAGTCAAATCCCTCCTCCAAACTCTTCTGTCAGGGAAGGTGATGTTCAGGTGCTGAAATTTCCTCAGCACACCCAGTACTGCACTGGTTTTCTTCTCCACATCTCTATCAGGGAATTTTTCCATAGGTATTTTTCTTTTGGTGGTAATCTGAGGAAAGGCAGATCATAAAGTGATGCTTGGACTAAAATGGGGATAATTACCATTATTCCAGAACTAATAGAAGACTATAGAAAATAATTCTCTGTTGGGTTTTTTAGCTAGTAAAACACCAGATTCTCTTCAACCCATACACATAATATTTTAGTTTTTAATACTTATGTTCCTCTCTCATCCAATTCTGAGCAGTTCCCCTCTCTTCTTTATTTCCTGAGCCTTCTATTCCACAAAGCTTCCACTTCCCCTCGATTGCCTCAACATTTATGAATTAACCTTGGATGCTGAATTTTGTCAAAGCTGCCTCCTGAACCCAAGTTTTCACTCAGGAATGTGCATCTGTGCTCACAACCATTTCTCAGCTGCTCCAGGTTATATTGTCCAGCCATTTGATTTCAGGGAGGAGGTTCCTGTAGTACTCAGATGTCTTCTATGTCAATGTGTCCGCTTTAAACAGGGGCTTTGGGGTTTTTGGTTAGTTCTAGAGACTTCTTGTTGGTAGGATGTTTGAATTGAGGACTGAAATACAGATCTACAGGTAAACAGCACCACAATGAACATAATAACATAAATCATTTGTTCATAAATAAGGTGAAAGTACTAAATAAACAGTATTAACTTTCATTTTACAATTCCTTTTTGAAGTCCATACAAAAAGGGCACATATTTAATGAATGTCAGGATGCATTATTAAATATCCCAGGGACACCAGAACAAAATATGCCTGAAGAATGAACAGGAGCATCAAGGAAAACCTGCATCCACACTCCTCCAGCCCAAAACCACAAACCACAGAACCTGTCAGTCATGTTCACAGCACAGGTCTTTTTGAAGATTTTTCCATCACTGACTGGCAGGTTCAACAGTTGTTAATTTTAGCAGCATTTATTCCACTTTGTTTACAGTTTTGTTGGGTTTAATGTGCTTTCACACATTCAGCAACACAGCAGCAGTGAACAGTAGCTACACTACAGCTAATATATCTATTTATCTATTTACTATCCCAGTGTATCCATATGATATTTACTCTGCTCTCAGGCACCTGAACCTGCCCTTGAATGCCAGTAAAATGCAATTTCATCCCCAAAAACAAGGGAAAAGCAGCCACAGCACCTATTTACACTTAAACACAGCACTTATTTGCACATATAGAGTATTATTTACACTTCTATAGCACTTATTTACACACTGACAGTGGAAGCCCCTGAATGGAAAAAGAGGAAAAATGCTTTGATAAATTTAAACTACTGCAGGTAGAAAGTGTGCAGATTTTATTGGTGTTCCCAGTTCTGCAGGCACCTTGCAAATAGCAAGATTTTAAGTCTGCTGAGATGACTTTGAAGTGCTGGCCCTGCTGCAGAGGGTCAGGAGTGTGTTGGAGACACCACAGAGATGCTTCACACTGGACAGGAGGAAAGCTGATCAATTTTGGGTTGCTGCTGTGAGTCAGCACCTTCTACCAAAATAAGTCTCAGGATCAATATCCCTGGGTATTACCTCGTGCTCATTCAGCTGTTTAAAAACAAAAAGAATTACAAATAAATGGGGCAGAATCTTCTCAGCCTGATACAATGCTGTGTCTGATCACAATTTAATCCACCTGAACGAGGCAAAACATGAACAGCCTCTACAAAAGTGTAATACAAGCTTTTAAACTCTAGCATAACACAGAAGTAATTTTATATCCTCAAGTGCATTTAAAAAAAAAAAAGGTAAATAGCTCCTGCAGAGGGGTTAGAAATGTATACTGTAGAATTAGAGCACCAAAAGGATTGATTATAAAGTGGACTAATTATAAAGGGGAGAGCAAGAGAATTTAAAATATCAGTCTTTGGGGTTAGCAGCCCACAAGCTATATCATGCCCTTGGCCAAGCAAGTTAACTGCAGAGAGAGCACTCCACAGGCTTTTATGGCAAAATTAACTCCCAAAAAAAAAAAAAGAGAAACTCAAGTAGCTGTCACTAGCTGAGCCAAGAAAGCTTTCTGGCTTTAGCACGAGGTCAGAGGTGGCCACAGGACCTTTATTATTGCTCAGAGTTCACTTGACTTGAATCATCCATGAATGCAATCCAACAAGCTAATTAAAGACATAAAGCTTCTCTTGGATTGGATTAAGGGTTGTCATTTTTTTTTCCCTTTCCCGTAGGAGGATAATTTTTTACAGCCTGAAGTTACATATTTTCACAAGACAATACAGAATGAGAAAGTGAAACAAAGAAATACATGCTTTACCAAAAGCCAATAAAAAGGAGACAGATTAGCTTTCAATCACGCTGAAACAGGTCAGAGAAGTAAATCTAACTTTGCAGAGATATAAAGAAAAGATCTGTCTTTGTCTCTGCGGTTTAAATAAAAGTTTGACAAGAAAGTTAATAATATGAAAGAGAAGGGAGGATTTATAAAAATCTCTTTTGCAGAGGTAAATAATTGAAACAAGGCACAGAGCCCAGAAATTATTGTAGCTCCACTTCAGCATGAAAAAAGCCCTTCTGAATCCAGCACAGTGTGCAGAATGTCAGGGGAAGGCAGTGCTTCACAAAGGCAGCTCGCAGAAGGGGAAAGCTATTCTGGAAGTTTGTCCCGGGTTGGTGTTGTGTCTACCCCTTCTCCCTGCCCTCCACTCTCACTGTCTGCACGGAGCTGCTGTGGTTCGTCCCCCTCCTGCTGCTGCTTGCTTGGCTTCTGCCTGGCTGCTGCTGCTGCCCCTGCTGCTGCTGCCCCGGCTGCTGCTGGTTTTGTTTTTTCCCTTGCCCCTCCCTTCTTCCCCTCATCTTGGAGATCTGTACCGGCTCCAGACAGGGACCTGCAGAGACTGTTCTGGAGTCTGCCAAAGAAGCTTTTCGCCCTTCCCAGCAATGACTGTCTGAGCTCATCCATCCTCGCTCACTTTGGTGAATCGTTTTCTTGGTGCTGTGAAGTGTTTTCCTGTGTTCATTCATAAATATGTTTTTTCCACTTTTCCCCCTGAGGAAAAATTCTTTCCGAGCCCAGTGGCGGGGAGGAATCGTGGGGGCTGGGAGAGGGGGTAGACACAACACCAACCCAGGACATTGTTTCACTGCTCCAAAAATTAACCAAAAATTTACCAACTGCAGCCCCTTCAGAATGGGGAATACACACCAAAATGAGCTCAAATAAACTATAAACCATCCCTATAAACTATCCTCTCCTTGCATCCATACTGAAAAACACTTTCATAAATCCATTAAACCCCACTCCCAACAGCCCAGGACAGAGGGGCTCTGACAAGGAAGATCCAAGCAATGCTCAGAGCTAAAACCTCTCCTAAAAACCCCTGGCACACATCCTGAAGAACAAAGTTTCTGGGGAAACCACCATGGCTTCCAAAATCAAGCAAATTTCCTTCAGCCATAACTCAGATGGTTTCTTTGCTCCTGCAGTTGTGGTGCAGAAAGGTTTCTCCCTGACTCTGTTACAGAAGCAATTTCCATAAAATCCTTTCAAAAGAGGTGTTCTCTCACCTTAAGCCCAAACTGCTCAACTCTTCTTTGCACGACATAAAAAAAAAGAAACCTCTTCCAAGAGCTCACTGAGCTCTGCACTCAGAAGTTAAATGAACTGCTCATAGCAGGAATTATCCTCCCTGGACAGCCTGGTGAAGGCTTTGAAGTTGGGAAAGCAACTTGTTTCTGAGCACCAGCTGGACTTTTTTTTTTTTTAGCTGGCAAATTTGCTGCTAATTCAGTAGTTCAAGGCATCAGGGAGAGTTTCCTGATTTCCCTTTGGCACATCACAATTTTTTCCACTTTCATGCCAAGGGTCTGGAGTTCACTGCTGTGCCCACCTGGGGATGGGGTGAGGCTCAGAGGTTCTGTGGAGACTTCTGGGCTGGTTTGAAGGCATCAAACCAACTCCTTTGATCCCAAATTTTTACCTGCATGTTATCCCTCTCATCCCTACCTCTGCACAGCCCAAACTTGCAGCAGGATGAGAAATAAATACACCCCTCAAATGGGAGTGACTATTAAATCTCTGCAGCTTTATTCCCCCACCTTGATCAGCTGAATCATATTTCCTCAGAGCTGCTTAGGGCAGTATCCAGCTCCCCAGAATCCTGAATTGTTGCTCAGAAATGAGTGCAGATTATTTGGCCTGTCTCCTTCCCAGCTTTGGAATGCTAAACAAAGATGTGAAGCACTCATTGCCTTCATGTTGCCTCTTAGCCAAGATTGTAATTTCAAATATCTGATTATATTCCTCCCCTGATGAGTTCAAAGGAAACAAAAGGCAGCAACTAAGATGCAGGATTTAATTGCAGGAGGAAAAAAGGCTCTGAAGAAGTTTCATGTGACAGAATCAGCAACAAGTGTCATCTGCTATTAAGTGAGATGTCACATCATGGAACATGTGCAAATGAGAAGGAGGAACTCCCACAACAGGAAAGATCTAGAACATGATATAAGGACTAGAAACACACACAAAAGGGAGTGAAACCCTGGGTATTCAGGTAAAGAAAAAAGGGAAACATCCATTTAGGAAAGGTCAAGACAGGATTGTTTGTTCCCAAATCACTGGGCATTGCTAAATCCTGCTTTAGAACTCCAAGTTCACCTTAAAATACACATTTCTTTCCAATCCAATATTTAGTATTATGTTCAATTTTACCAGGGCTACTGTTACTATGGAAGACTGATCCAGTTAGAGAAAATAATATTTAAATAATAGCACTTGTTTACTTTAATGTTGATAGCAAACATATTCCAAGCACTGCTACTGAATCAAAAGTGAGTGATGGGGGCTATTTTAGACACTTGAGAAAGATGTTCTAGGTTAGGAGAGATACAGCCTGACTGCAGAGAGCACCAGGTGTGCAACCAGACTAATCAGAGATCTGCAAATATGACATGATGGGAGATTATAAACATGATGGTCTGTGTGCCCTGGAGAACAGACAACTCATGGGGGACCTCAAAGCCTCCATGCACACAGAGCAGAATATCATATTTTCCATACCTGGCACTGATAAGACAAGTCACTCAGTTTCCCTGACTAATTACAAGAAGAAACATCCAGGCTAAATGTCAAGAAAACCTTTCTAGCAGCAGGGCTGAGGAGCCAGAATAGATTAGCTGAGCATCTCTCTACCTTTGGAGATCTTTCAGAGCACATTGAATAAATATCTGTCAGGATTAATATACAGCTGATCCTGCCTTGGGGCTGATGGATGAGTTACATGACCTCTCCAGCATCCTTCCAGGTTATTCCACCGAGTTTCTCTTGTAACAGTTGCTCACAAAATCAGGAGCTGGATTTGATAACTGAAAGCAATTTCCAGGATTCCTCAGGAGCACACGAGTGGTACAAGATAAATCTCATTTTCAGGGAGCACAGAACTATTTGTTTCCCTGCTGTTGCAATCACCATCTTTAAGCAGCTGGGAACACACACAGAACTTGGGGTAATTTCCATTATCCAGTTCAGAAGTCAGTTCCAAAGGGTGGTAAATTAACTGCACTGCAATTGTGCTAAGGAACATTTCAGCAAAGATACATCTGTTAAAAGCACCCCTGAAAGGCAGAGACCTTTAAATCTTTAAAGCTGTCCCTTTGAAAGACTTAATTTTTGCAGAAGTAATAAAGGTTTAACTAACATAGCTTGATATCCAGCCTGGGAGATATTGGGGAAACAAATAAAGAGTTTAAACACCATTTTTGAGAATTAAAATGCAAGATCTCCTCCAAGTCATTCACTGGCAAGGCTCCCAAATCATTCTTGCTTAATATAGAATATCTCAAGTTGGAAGGGACCCATTAGGATCAATTAACTTACTGGCTAAGTAAGTTAATTCTCACCTTTAATGCAGCCAGATGGTTCCCAGGAACCAGATGACTGAAAAATGGAATCTTTGGCCTTTCTGAGATCAATTGCAGAGCTAAAAGACAACATATTATCTTTTAAATAAAGATGATCTCCACTTGCAGAAGCCATTTGTCAAAGAAAAATATTTTACAAAATGCTGGTGATGACTTTAAAGAATCTACTCTCTAATGACTCTTGTATAGAACTGACCACCTGAGTCCTGAACATCTCCAACCTGAAATCCATCAGTAAATCTTTCAGACATTGGGAAGAAATGGGATTTTAAGTTTCCTGAATCAATGGCCTCTGTGACTGCTAGCACAGTCCATATTGTACACCACGGAGATGATTGAGTTTGGGTTGTTAATTGGGGCTAAAATTGACTTTCAGCACTGTAAATGGAAGCAGTGCTCAGGCTCCAGAGGCACGTACAGCACGACAGGAGATTCCTGCATCCTGCAAGACACGCTTACCTTGGCCCTGCCTCTGCCCTGGAGCAGTAATCCAACAGAGCTGGGCTGTCTGCAGGCTGTCAGAGCCCCTGACTGACGAGATGAAAATCTGCCAGCATCACCCCCTGCTCAGATCAGGGCGAGCTCCTGCCTCTGGCCCCCTGAACCTGTTTACAGCACCATCCATTTTGATCACATCTGCAGACCATGCAAATCAAATTAAAGGCTCAGCTTTCATCAAAGCAGTCCTGGTTTGTGCTGCAGGATGTGCAGCTTGATCCTGTGGTAGCTCCAGCCTTGAATCCCTAATGCCACTGTGCCATGACATGGTGATGCTCACTCGTGTGCAGGCAGCTCCTGAAACATCACAAAAGAGAATTACAGAAATTTTACAACTATAAGGTGCACCAGACTATAAGGCGCACTTTTATTTTGCAGCAAGGATCCACGTGCAACAAAGTAGCAAATTAGTAATGGAATGGCGCGATCGCGGGGTTTACTGGCAGCTGCTCAATTTGCAAACATTTTTCACGGATCGGAGCAGCCTTTAAACGCAGCCCCAGGTGCCCTCCCCATACTGTGGGCCTCGGCACTCTCGCCCGATCCCGGCACTCGCGGCTCGCACTTCCGCGTTGGCAAATTTCCGAACTTTGTCCATATATAAGGCACGCCGGATTATAAGGCACACTTCTGGGTTTCAACCAAAATTTTAGTCAAAATGGTGTGCCTCATAGTCATGAAATTACTGTATTCCAGTTTTTTGGTGTTGGTTGCTACTCCTTGAATAGTGTGACAGAGAGAATGGGAGATCCCCTGTGCCCTGGGAATTTTGGAGCAAATCTCTGGAAATGGAGATGCACTCAGAGCAGGAGCTGCAGGAATGCACAGCTGAGATGGAGAGGTCTTGCTTTCCTGGTCATCACCTCAGCCAAAGACTCTTCTGGAAACCAAGGAAATCTCTGAATATGAAAACATATTTCCAGAGGCAAACAAACGTAAAGATTTTTACACAAGCAAGCTTGGTCTGTTGGGGAAGTTCCCACTGGGACTCCACACCCTTCTCATTTCATGTCCCCATGCCAACAGAGTGTTGGTGAGGAGTAACTGCTTCTAAAGAATAAAAAAATAACCCTATTTCTTCACAATGATTTGAAATCTTTGCAAAACCAACATTTTCTTCTCCCTCAGCCAAGTTATTAGAAAACCCAGTGTCAGCAGCTATTCAAGAATCAGCAGAAGTGACAGTGGCAAAAGTTCATGCAAAAAGCTCAGCTCTAACCTTGTTATGAGAAACTGCACAGTGAGAAGTGTTGGTCAGCCTTGTGCAGGGACAGTGACAGCAGCAGGTAAAATCCCCTCCCAAATCCCAGTTTTACACCATATTTTACCCTGCATTCCCCACCAGAAGGGAATGGTCACTAAGCTGCTTTGCAGAGAAGCCTGTTGAGTAGCAGCTGCTTGGGGATAAGGTGATGCTGGCCAGAGGCTTTGTGACTTCACCTTGGGCTGCAAATTTCATCTCAGCTACAAATCCCTTTTGGAAAAGCAACGATTTTATCTCCACTTCTTCCTTAGCTCACTAAATTGCAGTTTTCATCCTTTCTCTCTAAGAGAAGAAAGAAAAAAGACATAAAATTCAACACATTAAACCATCCAAGTACTTTAGAAGCAAAATGCCAACTCACACGTCCCAAGTTTTGTTCTAGTCAGGGTTTTCACAGCACTGTTTGATGCAGCTCATGGCCCAAACCAGTGCTTTTGAAGTTACTCTAGCTTGTCATCTAAACATGCATTGTTTTTTCATTATTATTATTTATTCTTTAAAAGGATGTATTATTAATTAGGCAGCAGAACAGAGCAGCTTCCCTGGAATTATTCCAGTTGGTGACTGAAAAACATATGCAAGGTGCCATCCAGAATAAAAACCCCTGCTAGCTTTGCTGAGGATTTCACAGAGCAAGCTCAACATCCAGCCTTTCAAAAATAATGGGTTGGGGCACAACTTCTTCTCTTTCCAGTTTATGCTGGGCAATTCAGGGGAAAGATTATGGACAGGAGACTCTTTACAAGTTAAAAGTAGCACAAGGACGGCTTGTGGCGGTGCCCACGCAAAATCAGTCCCCTTCTTCTCACACCAAAACTCAGATTTCCCTTGATGGACTCATGGCCTGCAGTGAAGATGCCAAATCCCACCTGACATCACCACAGCAGAGTAATGATGCTGCTGGAAACACCAAGCCCATGGTCTAAGCCCCTCCAAAGACCAAATGGGTGCACAAAATCTCAGGATGAGACTGCTCAAATTATCCCTTAGACTCCTCTTCAGGGAGCTGAGCCCTTAAAACCCATCTGTTGTTATTTCAAGGAATTAAGGAGTGTTACCCCTCAATTTACCCCTCATATCAGACACTCATGGTGCAGAGCAGGGGATGCTCCAGAAAAAAATTCCCTGCACAATCCTCAGACTCGTGTTCCCAGCTGGCCAACCCCCAGAGCACCCAGATGTGCTCCACAAGCTCTCCTGATGTCACATCTCTCTGACAGCTGGTGGAATAATTCAGAAAAGTTTCATTAAGGCAACTTAAAGAGCAAGAGGCCTCTGGACTTAAAAGAAAAAATTAAAATAAAAAATAAAAAAATAAAAAAATGCATGGGAGATCCTAGAGAAGCTGACATGGCTCTTTTGTTGAGTTGGTCATTTCACCTCCTTTCGTTCCTCTCTCTTTGCTTTTCCCTTCCAGAGGAACTCAGGCTTGAGGCTGTGCTGAGCTTGGGTTCAGATTTTCAGCCCTAGGAGATGAATTCCCCTCCTGACTCGAGCCCTGCCCGCACTCACCTCCTGCAATTGTGTGTGTGCAGTTAATCACATGCAGCTACACTGAACCTGATTGTTAAAAGGCTGAGTAAATATAACTACACCCTCGTTATCTTGTTTAAAGGTAGGAAGATTAATTTGAATTCTAACTGGAAATACTGATTCAATGAATAAGCCTGAAATGTAGCGGTTTTCAATTACACTAAGAAATTGGTCTTTTGAATTTTCAAATTATGCGAGGCAAAGCGAGTTCACTTTAATCTATACATGGGGATATATTTGCTGTTCACGGTGCTGCATGTCAGTGGGTAAGAGCCAAAAGGGAGTGAAAAATCCTAACGTTGGCTGTTGGTGCCCTCCAGGGGCCTGGCTGGGTATAAATTCCAGCCAAAACATAATTTCTGAGCATTCACATACACAATAAATATTGCATATTATTACCCTGCTTTGAAAGGGGGTGAGGGCCATTTTTCACAGTTCCCTCAGCAGACAGTTGCTGTCCACAGCCCCACAGACATTGATCAAACAGAAGCAAGGGAGGGATGAATTTATGTTTGACTACTCCCAGCTTTCCTGCCTGGATTCCTGAGAAAAAAAAAGATTGATATCCAATAACAAACCTGAAGGACAAATAGAGGTGAGGGAAACTCAATCTTGTAATTTCCAGTCACAATGTGAGTTCTATTTAAGTCCATTTTTGGTTTCATGCTTACTCCATCTTTACAAACACTGGTTTTAACCCTCTGGAACAGGACAGAAAGCATTCCTCTGCCTCAGAGATTGCAGGTGAGTTCCTTACAGCAGGCACTATTAATTCTCATTTTCCTTTGCCACCCCATAACAGCTACCACAAAAGAGACAAAAGAGAGGCAAAGGAAAGCAAACAAAAAAACCAAACTACCAGAGTCCAAAAGCAGCCCACACAAACCCGGAAGATAATCTGTGCATAACACACCTCCAGCACAGAGCTAACTGATGGAATATAAAATTCCTGTTTTTCTGGAATTAATGGAGCTCTTCCTGCCAGTGCACAGGACTCTGAGGCTGAGAGGAGGTGTTTTATCAGGACTGTGCTAGAATTTCTCCCCCTAAACATCTCTTAAACCTTTGGAAAGCCCCATGTCAAAACAAGGATGAGATTATTGTCCAGCTGCAAGAGCAGCCACAACTTTATAGATACTTCTTCTGCCAAATCAAAACTCAAAGTTTTTGGGGTACTAGAGGTGTCCTCTAAATCCACATCTCCCTTCTTCACCTCACAGCATAAATTAACAATAGAAGTCATAGATGTGGAAATCTCCTCTTCCACTGAGGTAGCAATGGCACTACTTCGTTTCAGGGGATGAATTTTCAGCACCTGCTCAGTTTTCAGCCCACTATGCATTGATATTAAAAAGAACATTGAAATTTCCTGCCAGGTCTAGGTAGGCAGGAGTGCACTGGAGGTTCAGCTCTGAGCCCTGGCTTTCTCCTTCGCCAATTTCAAGCATCCAAGTGCTCCAGAAAAGTCCAGACCAGGTGCTGCTATCCTAGTGGCCCTGTGGGGTACCTGAAGATGGTGAGAATTCCAGAGCTGAAGCTGCTGAGGGGTGTTCTACCATGCACAAGGTGCACAAGTCAGCTGCTGAAAGAATCACCACCTGCCTCCCCTTCCTGCTCTCTGGTCACATCAAGAAGCGAGACTTTAAAGATGAGGAAAATCCAAAAGTAAAAAGTCTTTGACATAATTAATGTCAGATAATGTTTCTGAGTTGTCTTCCATCTGCCAATTACCAGTAGGAATTGAGTCTGGGGAGCTTCTGCAGATGATCTTTATGCAATTGGGATTTGTGATGAGCTGCACAGCTCCAGCAGCTCTCCCTGAGCTCCAGCACAAACCTAAATGGAAAATCAGGAGCAGCAGTGACACAAGGTCAGTCCCAGTGTTCCACAAACCACAAACCACAGCGTGCACCCCTG
This sequence comes from Sialia sialis, assembly GCA_009812075.1. Classification (NCBI taxonomy): domain Eukaryota; kingdom Metazoa; phylum Chordata; class Aves; order Passeriformes; family Turdidae; genus Sialia; species Sialia sialis. The sequence continues at coordinate 17,498,095 of VRYO01000638.1, read as the reverse complement.
GATTGCTGCTCAGGCTGAAAAATCACCGGGAAATCAGGATGGCAGGTAATTAGCAGCACATTCTGTGTCCCATTGTCGGTGGTCTCAGGAGCTCGAGACAACCACCTGTGTCATTTAAAAGTCTCTATTTTCCAGCCTGAGAACCAAAGAAGGAATCAGGAGTCGTTGCCTGCTGTTTCCAGAGTTGTTTATTTTATCTTATCTAACAAATTCTTTCCCTGATCAGCCGAGATCTGCTCAGCAGGTCAGTCCCAGGCACCAAGGGCAGTATTGTCTTTTTATACTACAAACGACATGAACATTATTTACAGTTATCTTCTAATAGCTATCACCTGTGTGGTACAATCCAGTTCTACTCTAAACCAATCCAAAAGTGCCACCATCACCCAGGAGATGGATGCCAAGAAGAAGGAGAAAGGAGGACAGAACACACCCAAATTCCTCCATCTTGACCCCAAATCCATATTCTAAAAAATCTTAAAAATTTACTTTTTCACCTTGTGATAATCTAACCTATACTCCACTTAATTTTGTGCCTTGTAACTCTTCATACATTCATTTTTCCCAGGGGATGAAATCAAAGGCATAGGGGTGTTGGGCTCTGTGCCAAGGCTTCTGAGCCCCTGCCAGGGTCTGGAACCATCCAGGACAGCCAGAGGGATGTCCTGGGTTCCCACAACCCACTATTTGGCTTTGTTCTCCTTAAATCTTTCCCCACTCAGGCTCTCTCCCACTGCTCCCTGAGGTTGTTTGGAGGCAGATCAGACCTGAGCAGGAGCTTGGCTGCCAGCTGTGCCTCTGTGCAGCCTGACACACCTGAGGGCACACTCAGCCAGGTCCCCAAAGGTGACACTGAGCAGGCAGAAACCCGAAGGAGCAATCAGAACCCTGACTGTGCTGCAGCTCATCCTCAGCAGGAGCGCAGCTCCATCCTGCCAGCTCCCTGAGCAAGCTCTCATTAGAGAGGAGCATCAGCTGGTAAAGCAGCCACTAAACCACAGCATCGAGGTTCTGCCCCATGGGGACCCTTGGGCTGCACAGGCTTTTCCTTGGGAATGCTGCAGAAAGGAACAGCATTCCCTACCAATCCTGCCTCATCTCTTTTTACTCCTTTTAGTCAATATGGGGGTTCTGGAACTGTTAATATAATATAATATAATATAATATAATATAATATAATATAATATATATTATATTATATTATATTATATTAATTTCATTATTATAAGCCGCACATCCAGGTAGCTGGGCAGACCACGGGATCTGTTCATAGATAAGCCGCACCTGAATATAAGCCGCACTTTTTATTTATTTTTTTATTTAAAGCGAGGATCCATGTGTAACAAAGTAAAAAATTCATAACAGAATAGCTGCCAGCTGGGTTTGGTGTCAGGTGCTCAAGTTGCAAACAGTTTTCATAGACCAGCCAAGCCTTTAAAGGCAGCCCCAGGCGCCCTCCCCGGCCAGCTCTCACTTCCAGGTTGGCATTTTGCTGGGATTTGTCCATAAATAAGCCTCACCTGATGATTAGCTGCACTACTGGGGTAGGCTGGATTCTTCAATGAAAAAGGTGCGGCTTATAATCGTGAAATTACTGTATATTATATATATTTCTACTTCTATTTCTATTATATATATGTGCATATATTTAATGTCTATTATATAGTTGCTATTATATTGCTATTCTATTATATTCTATTCTATTTCCATTATATTCTATTCTATGTTTTCTGCTTGCAGGAAAAGAGAATGTGTTTATTCTATCACCTGCAGAGCTGTGCAGGGGCAGCTCAGCCAGCCCTGGACACTGCTGAGATTTGCAGTCTCTCCCCAGCACCTGCAGGTGGCACGGCCTTCCTGCACATCTCTAACCCATGCTCCGTAATCACATTCCAGGAGGGAAAAAAAAACAAAAAAAGAACCAACCAAAACCCCCATATTTTCTAGATGAAGAGAGGTTTCAAAGATCATAGACTGATTTATGATTTATTTTGTTCAAAGCCATCAATTTAAACAATTGCTTTATTTTCCTGAGGCTGTGCTGGATTAGATTTAGAAAACATTGACAAGGAAAGATTAATGCTGGAGAACATAAAATGAGTTACAGGAGACTGACAATGAAATACACAACCAGCACTGTGCTCAGAACAGCAGAATATGAAGACTCATGGAAAGTACAACTCATATTGATCACAGTAGCAGCAAACACCTAAAAATAACAAAGCAGTGCTCATCCTGGGAATTAAAATCCAGCCAGCAATTTTGGCTTTATAACCTTTCACTGACTAGTTTTTGCAGTGAATAATCTTTTAACTCCTACAGGGTATTTTACCCCCTCTGCCAGGCTGTCACAGGTATATCCACTTTTGTCACCCCTCCAAGTGGAACAAACTGAAAATTAGTATTTCAGGGGACTTAAATTGAGTTTGTTCAGCTTGAAACAGCTTTTTAAATAATTTATCCACATTGAAAAGAATCAGAATTTATACCATGGCCTTCTGCAGGTACTGGTCACTCAAAGTTCAGCCCAATGTGCAGTGGGCTGCTGTCCCAAATCCATGTGCTGGCATTACTGACATTTCCACAGCTGCTTTTACCTTTGTACACATTGACACACACTCAGCTGACCCCCATCCTCTGCCTTTACCCTCTGTGTGCATGCATAAAAACAGGACAAAACAGGAAGGACAACTTTTCTTTAAGTCTTTGATTTGGGAGGGAGTCCCCAAAATTTTTTGGGCTCTTACCGATCTGTTCAGGGGGCCTCCAGGGAGGGGTTCCCAGGGCTCTCAGTGCCCTCCAGCATCACCTGGTAGCAGCGCTTGGAAAAACCAACCTGGAGAGGGAAATTCTGACACCCTGTCAGGCAGGGTGCTGGTAACAGTCCCATTCAATGGTGGCTGCATTTTTTTTGTCGTGACAGATGTGTTTCAGTTGGAGCAGTGCTCCTGGACAAGGTGCAGTTTCCCTCCGGAGGTCCAGTGGTGACGTGGAGAAGTCCAATTTTTCTCTGGAGTCCAGTGGAGAAAGTGCTCCCTTAGTGTCCCAAAACCCCTGGTTTTATCTTGGTAGGAAATGTTGGGCTCCTCCCCTTGGCTGGAGCAACTTCCAGTGGGATGCAGTAATTTTATCAGTCCCACAGTGGGACTCAATGGCCATGAGCAGAAGAGAACTCCCTGCAGGAAGGATGGGTTGTGAAAAGATAAAGAACACTGCCCCAGTTGGTTTATAAAATATGGCCATTAACAGGAGATTTCCCCTTTGGAAATAAAGAACACTGCCCCAGCTGGTTTATGAAATATGGCCATTAACAGGAGATATCTCCCATGGAGATAAACAACACTGCCTCGTTTCAATGGATGGCCCGTTAACAGGAGATATCCCACGGAGATCAGGATCACTGCCCCACCTGGTTTCATTGGATGGCAAATTAACAGAGGATATCTCCCGGGGAGATCAGGATCACTGCCCCACCTGGTCTCAATAGATGGTGATAGAACAGATACCTTTGATCACATCCTGTATTATAACCCAAGACAGTCTTGAAAGGCTACAGCTCAGGATTTCCACCAGCCATGAAGTTCACCACCAGCTTTTTCAAGGCACAGTACAACCCCTGGAACATCCATATCCAGTGGCAAAATCTTTTTATCCAAATTTACACAAGCTTGCTCGAGGGAATTAACAGAGAATCTGTTCTACTGCACTTCTGTTGAGACAGAGATGCTCCATAAATTTCCCCACAAATATTTTACACTCCACAGCACTCACAGCATCCCCTTTCCCAGCCCTACTGTCACTAGCCAATAAAAAAAATCTCACTGTCTTTACATTCAAGCTATCAGTACACTGATTCCAATAGGAAAAAACGCATCAATACAGTTAGACTTGTTCAGCTGCCAAGCTGCCACAAAATGGGAAGGAAACTTTGGGGCCCAGCCACTAAAATTGATGGTTTTTCAGCAAGCCTGAGGTACCTCAGCCACGGAATCAAGTGATTCATGGCATGACAGCATTTCAGTAATCACAACTCTTTTGAAAATAAAACTCCAGTTAATCAGGGTGGTTGTGTTTCCCTTAAATACATTAAAAAGTCATTACCTCAAGTACCCATTACATCAATCCAGCACTTTTTAAAGGGGCAGCATCAGACAATGCTGAAGGGCTTTTCAGATGCTGCTATTCTAGCCTTCTGTCATCTCCATAATGGCCCAATTTTTTCAGTCAACAGCTAGAAACATTAAACTTCTATTTGCTCTGCTCAGAGCTCCTTGCTGCCCTTTACTGGCACAGACTCTTGCTGAGCTTGGGAAGGAAATCAGACCACTCACACATATCAGCACTTTTTCTCCCCTGGGTCTAAGTTGAAAGCAGACAACATGTTTCAGAAATATTAATTTACATGAGACATTTTAAGTGCAGCATAGGAGTTTCCCAGAGTTTGCCTTCTCATGCTTCAAGCTTCATTAATCAACTCAGCCCTGCCAAAATATATTGTAGGAAGATGTCTGTAGCCTCTGGTCTAAGGCATAATCATAGCTCAGAGTGGAATAGTTACAAGCCAATGTCTCCACTTTAACCAGGACACAGGAGCCCAAAGCTCCTGGCAGCTGCACAATGCTGCTGTTAACTCCTCCACACTGGCAGGATTCTCAGCTAAAAGGGGAGCAAAGCAAGAAAAGAGCAGCACAGAAAGTGGGGAGAGTCATCAACTTGGAAAAGGACAGACCTAGACAATAGTGGGAGAGCTCTGGAGAAAGAACCATGGCTTGCACAGGAGTGGGCTCATGCGCTCATGAGGGAAGTGAAAAGCTCCTCTCTACCTTTAAAAGCTTTCTGTAACTTCTTACCACATTTCAGGTGCTGCTCTTGAGGGAGCACAAAGAGCAAACCCTGCTGAGCACATCCCTCCCACTGCCCTGACAGGAAAAGATTCTGGGTGACAAAAGTGCTGTCACAGAGCCACAGGGAGGAAATAACAGAATAAAGCAGCAAAGCAGGAGAGCCCTGATCAGCAATGCTCCAGAGTGAGAGCTGTCACTGCTCTGTGAGAACAAAGCTTCTGACACACAACAGCCCTCACAGCAAGCTGGAAACACAAGCCAGGAATCCTGTCCCAAACCTTTGTCCACAGGGACACCCTGACACCCACCCACAGCAGACACTGCCCTCTGCAAGAGCCTTCCTGCAGCCAGCTCTTCCTCTGCTGGAACGCCTGAGCTCAGATCACCTGGAAAGTCCAGTCTCAGGTTTAGCACAGGCACAGCAGTCTCCTCCTGAGCTGGACACAAGCGCAAATTTTGTGCAGTTCCGGGTGGAAAAGGTTTGCCTTCCATGTTCACACAGATGTTGTCCCCAGAAATCACAGCAGAGGGTTTTTTTTCTGTAGGACACTCTTTGTTTCTGCTGCAGCAGCAGGATCCCAGCTCCACACTCAGTCTTTCAGTGACTGAGCTTATGTGGTCATGCAACAGCACATAAAAGTTTAAAACTACCTTAAGTAAATCTACCCTTCTTCTGGACCAGTCCCTTCCACTTCCATTCCCATCCACCAGCCACTATAAAGCTAACCATTATATTTCTTCAGAAATTAGATTTCTAAATGCTTTCCGATTTTATTTAGTGCTCAAATGCTCCAGTTCAGCTCAGCACAGAAAGAAAATTATTCCTGCTTTCCCCAGAGAAAAATGGTAGCCTATATTGCACAGAAAAGGTATTTCCCCCCCAAAAAATGCCTTGGCTTAAGACCAACATCAGCAGATCTCAGGCCTGTACCAATAAGAGATTCTCAGCACTAACTCAGGAATTTCCCCCTTTAAAAACCTCTGAGTAGGAAAGAGTTCCTATTAGTATTACTCCTAAATCTGAGAGACCTCCAGATATCAAATCCTGGAATTACTCAGTTACTCGGTGCGGAAAGAGCAGTTTCACACTACTGGAGGAGAGCATTTACACCCTGGGCACTGAGCTTCTCTCTCACTCCCAGATCCACAAACATTTATTCTGTGCAACCAGAATCAAAGCTGGGTTTCCAGAAGGATTAGCACTTGTAGCCCTTTGAGGGATTTTTATATCTTAAAAAAAAGACATGGCTCATGTCACACCCACACTGACCCAGCCTTGTATTCACCCAGCCAGGAGGACAAGGACAACACCAGCAGGAAAAAGGAAGGGAAAAAGGAAATCCTTCTGTACTGGAGGCAGAAATAAGTGTTAACTTTAGGACACAGAAACCTGTGAGCAGGAGGAGCCCCAGCTCTTCGTCATCCCCTGCAGCTCCAGCCCAGCATCACCCCGTGATCCACCCCGTGCCCACCTAGGCCCCATCACACCCTTCCCTCTGACCACAGACCCAAATCCTGGCATCTCCTGGCAGAAATCATCCCATGGAAACCCCAGTGCTCCCCAGAACCCTCATCCATGGGCACAGTGATCCCACAGCATGGAGGTGTTGGCTCCTCTGAGGCAGTGACAGCTCAGAACTTTCTGTTCTGTAAAGGTTTAAAGGGTTTTTAAAGGTTGTTCCCACCTCAGAATCAATTGCTGAAATATTGTTCTCCTCACGTTAGTGTTTAGCAGTTTGAGCATCCCAGCTTTTTCCTTTGTAGCAGGAAGAATGTGGAATGCTTGAACACATAGACACCAACAAAGAACTTCAAGAAATCTTGCAGAGCTTTGCCTTGAAAATATTTCAAAGTACAAATCTTCCCTGAGATTGGTAAACACTGAAACTTGGTAAATGCCACTGGTGTCAAACAGGGGACAAAAGGCTCTGCTGTCACTCAAATCCAGCAGCTCAGATCCACACTCACCTCAAATTCTGAAGGAAAATCTCCCAGCACCCATTCCATCTCATGCTGCAGCAGCTTCCCATTCCTGCTGCTGCCACACACTGTTCCCATCTTCAGTTGCTGCTGGAGAAATTCTCAAGGCAGGTTGTGATGCTGATCAGTTATTTCTAAGAATTAGTCTGGAACTGTGGCACTCTCCAAGTCCTCTACAGGACAGAAGGCATCTTGTGATTATTTACTCCCTCTTAAAATTGTTTAAGACTAATTTAAATTTAAATTCTTCCAGATTTCCTTCAGAAAATGGGAGACAATAATGCACGTGGAAAAAATGAGATAAGAATCTGCTAGAAACAAATGCTTTTAGTGGTGCTTGTTCAGAATGAAAACATATAAACTCATGATGTAATTTATATCAGATGGAAATTGCACTGACTTTAAAAAAAATAAATATTCAATGATTCACTGAGTCCCTCCCTGCCATTGTTTTTTTAAAGAGACTTCTGACAAGGGCCTGGAGTGACAGGACAAGGGCTAGTGGCTCTGAACTGACACAGGGCAAGTTTAGATGAATATATGGAAGAAATTCTTCCCTGGGAGGGTGGGCAGGGCTGGCACAGGGTGCCCAGAGCAGATCCCTGGAATGTCCAAGGCCAGGTTGGACATTGGGGTTGGGACAGTGGAAGTGTCCCTTCCTTGGCAGGGGTGGCTCTGGGTGGGATTAAAGGTCCTTCCCAACCCAAGCCTTTCTGTGGTTCTGCAATTTCCTGATCTGCTTTGTGAGAACCACAAGCACAGTGAGAGTGGCCACAGTATTAATTACTGAAATGATGTGATTTTCAAATAGTATCAGCATGAGAAGCATTAGCTCTTATCTGAAAAGTACTGCTTAGTAAAGTCCTTAAAAAGAATCTTTTTTTTTCCGCAAGGACAAAACAAGCATCAGGAACTGTTCCTGTTGTCCAGGGATCTCTTCCTTTGGATATTCCATGACCAGTACAAACTGTTTTTACACTGGTGCCAACTTCCTGAACTAACCTACGTGAAACTCCAGGTGGGATCTGAAATACTCTCGAGTAATAAATGCAAAAGGAACAGAGATGTTGAGAGCAGCCCCCTGAAACCATTTGCCCACATTAGCTAAGGGCTCACTCTGCAGCTTTCAGCAAGAAATGAAATTTCACCTCCCTCCTTCCAGCTGTGAATCCATGCTGTGTGTGCTCCAGATGTGAGCTGGGCTGTGAGGAGGCAGCCACCCCTGCAGGACTGATCAGCACCCACAGCCACAGCAACATGACAAATTCCCTCTGTCATGCTTCAGCTTGTGCTGCTTGTTAACACAAACCAGGGGGAGAGCAAAGGAATAAAAAATACCAGTCAGGGCAGATATTGGAGACGAGGACTGCAAACAAAGGGCTCCTCCTGGAGGCTGAAAAAGCCAGAAAAGCCTGGAACACCCTGCCCTGTCTCCTGTCAATCCCTGCTCAGCTCCCTCCAATAATTCCACATTTGCTGTTATCCATAGAGCTATGCTTCATTAGTCAATAATGAGTTACAAGAAAACTCCCCACGATGGAGTTTGGAATAAAACACAACACGCAGCTTTGAAACACCAAGTTTGTGCCTCCATTTTTAGGCTCCTGAGTACAGAATTTTCACAACTATAAGGTGCACTGGACTATAAGGCGTACTTTTTTTTGCAACGAGGATCCGCGCAAAACAAAGTAACGAATCAGTAACAGATTGGCGCGATTGCGGGGTTTACTGGCAGCTGCTCAATTTGCAAACATTTTTCACGGATCGGCACAGCCTTTAAACGCAGCCCCAGGCACCCTCCCCGTGCTGTGGGCCCCGGCACTCCCGCCTGCCCCCGGCGCTCGCGGCTCAAACTTCCGGGTTGGCAAATTTCCGAACTTTGTCCATATATAAGGTGCACCGGATTATAAGGAGCACTTCCGGGTTCTGATCGAAATTTTAGTCAAAAGGGTCATGAAATCACTGTAACTTTTGAAACTTGATCTGCAGAGCCCTACCAAAATCTTTGTTTCAGGCTCTGTGACACCAATCCAGCTCGCACCAGCTACACAGAGCAGCAAGGCAGAGCAAGGATTGTGTCTCCACTGGAGCTGGCAACCAAAACTCAGGAGTTTGAGCTGGCTGTCTCACTGATGCAACCAGAAAATGATGCTGAGGTTCCTTTTGCCGAAATTTCAGCTCTGAAATTTCCAATATTTGATCACAGAATATTTTGAATTGGGAAGGTCTCACAAGAATTATCAAATCCAGCTCTCAAGTGAATGGCCCGTACAGGGATCAAACCCACAACCTCATCATTATTAGCACCAAATCTCTCTGAACCAGCAGGATCTGGGAGTTAAAATCATCTCTCTCATAAATCTTGTTCAGTGCAATACTGGATTAAAGTTCACCAAGGCTGACAGGAGCCCTTGCTTCACCAAGATACACTGGGAATTCTCTGAACTCTACTGAAATCCATCAGACATTGACCCTGCCTTTGGCTTTCCTTTCTCATGCCTGATCCCTGCTCTCTGCTCTCTTCTGAAATGACAGCTTATCTGCAGCCACTTCTTTCCCACTCCAGCTCTCAGGCATTTGTATAAAATGTTTCCAAACACAGTCCACATGTTTTTTAATATACTGAACTTGAATTTCATTTTATGGACGCCAAGCAACAGTGTTTGGTAATTTTTTTTCCTTTAGATCTATCCACCAAATTTTATCTTTTTTTTTTTTATAGACCAACCATGTACTTACTGTACATTAATTTTCTGATGTGGCCTCACTTCACATTTTGACGTTTTGCTGAAAAGCTTTGACAGCAATTAGTCAAAACACAGTGACAGTTTGGTTTTCCATTTAATCCATACCAGAGCAGAGACCAAAGCAGTTTCCTTCCAGTGAATGCAGCCTTTCTAATCATCCCACTAATGACAGGAGGGTTTTGGGGGCTGGATGCCTCTGCTGCAGCCTAATGACCATGATGTGATGATGTTCCTTCACTTGGAGTGACATTGCCAGGGCTCTCCTTTCCAGCCCTCAACAACTCCCCCTCTGCTTTTAGACTCCTCTGCTTCCTCCACAGTCAGCTTTGATGATCTCCCTGGGCAGTCCTGGTGCCATCACTGTGTCACTGAGGTGTCCCTGGGGTGTCCCTGGGGTGTCCCTGTGCCAGCCCCAGTGCCAGCACTGTGTCACTATGGTGTCCCTGCACCAGCACCGTGCCACAGGGGTGTCCCTGTGCCAGCCCTGGTGCCATCACTGTGTGCCAGGTGTGTCCCTGTGCCATCACTGTGTCCCAGGGGTGTCCCTGTGCCAGCACTGTGTCCCTGGGGTGTCCCTGTGCCAGCCCTGGTGCCATCACTGTGTCCCTGGGGTGTCCCTGTGCCAGCCCCCTGCCCACACAGAGCCCAGATGCTGCTCCCAGCAGCAGCAGGGATGCTGCCCAGCCCAGCAATGTGATCCAAGGCAGTTTGAACCATGGCAGACAGAGAGCTGGCTCGTGCAGCAAGCACTGATCAATTCAAGGGTAATTCCATGAAATTACAGGACTTCTCTCTCCTCTCCATTCATGCACAAAGGGTGGCAACTTCCTGTGAAATCAGCAGGATGATATGGCTCGTACTCCCCATCTGCAGCAAATTCATCCGTGCCAGCATTGTCCTGAAAGCACCACAGGACATGACAGAAAATCATGGAATGGATCAGGCTGCAAATCTCTAAGTGACAGGCTAAAGTTTCTCTCTTTCAAAAAGATTGGAAGCCTGCAAAGATGAGCTCTGTAACACAATGAGGATGCAGATATGCCTTTGTACACACACACTTCTCAACCAGCAATACCTGCCCAGCTCCCCCTGAAGCCAAGAATTATCCTAAGGTGACTTCTACAGGATGCACGGACATGCTGCAGCAGCCAAACTCCTGAGGGCATGGCGGGGACTGGAAAGTCCTCTAGAGAAATTTTCACCCATGAAATTCAATTCCTGATGCCCTTTATACCTGAGAAATTATGTTCTGCTGGTTCTGATTAGCTGGCAGGGCTGAATTAAAAGAAAAAGAATCAGGATAAATCCATGTTATCAGAACAGCTCTTTGTATCCCAGTCCCAGCATTTTTTTCACCATTTGGCTGCTCAAATATTCCAGAATCTCTTGGTATCACTGACACAACTTTGTGTGACCACTAAAAAGCTTCAGCACAAGGTTAAGTGCTGCCAGCAGTGGAGGGGCCAAGTTTTAAAGCACCAATTTTAAGTGGAAGTGAAACATGAATCACAAGCCATGAGCAAATCTTTTAATCATAATACTGACCAAGAGACTCCCTTCTTAATGTACTTAATGCTGCTACAGAGAGTCAGCTGTTTGATAGTTAAATATTTCACATTATTTCATAAATCAGTTTTATGCTTTTACAGTATGCTTTAAAAAAACTGAATTACCCTCAAACCAGCAGAACAAGGGAAATGGTCTTGAAAATGTAAAAAAAAAGGAGAAAAAGCATGAGTTGAAATCCCATTCCTTACTTAATTGAAATGCTTAAATTGATTTTCATACTTGCCATGAAATTAGATGTCCTGAGATTTCTACATGGCTTTAAATTAAAGAACCAAACAAACATAGGCTGTATTTGTGTTACTAGACAACATTTGGTGCAGATCATTGAAAACTTGGCCACCTGTAAGAAAATGAGAGGTCTGGACATACCCTCACTGGTGCCCACATCAGATTTATTCCAGACTTTCAAGTAGACATGGCAGGATGTCCAAAGATGCAGCTGGGACTGCAGGGGCACTTTACTGTACCTGTCCATGTGGATGAAGCACATAAATGCAGATTTAAAGAACTTACTAATAAAATGTCAGGGGAGATAACAAAATTCTAATATTAATTTTATTTTTTTTAACTCTTTAGGGAGTGGAGATGTGAGAGGAAGCCTGAAGATTTCTGACTTAATTTCCTTTTTCTAAAAAGGAAAAAAAACCCATTTTCTAAAAGATAAATAATCAGTTAAAACTTTCTTTTATGGAAAAAACCCATTTCCTTCAAAAGCCATACTAACAGAGAAATTTCATTCAAGCTGTATTTTTGATTGCACTCCACAGTTTGGTTTTTGGATATCCTGACTGCCTCAGTTATTTGCTAATGTAAGCATAGCAAATTATCCTCTATCATCGAGCTGGAGCTATTAGGCTGCAGTTAATAATTTACTGCTCAACTGTCTCCATTCTGAACATGCAAGTCATTAATTGATTACAGGTTTGCTGCAGTCATCTGTGCAAATGAGGGCTCTTGCCATTCCCTGCTGCCTCCTTTCCCAGCTGCCTGGGAGATGCCAAGCTCACATCTCACTTGTGCTGCCTGGGCAGTGACGGAGCTCCAAGGGCAGCAGAGCATCCCCACAAGAGCCCTGGGGCTGCCCAGGGCAGGGATGCTGATATTTGGGATGTGTGATCATCCCTGGGCTGGGGCATTTTTGGGAGGCGCTGTGAAAAAAGTGTAGCACAACCTGAAACTGCTGTGCAGGGCAAAGGAACAAGAATAAATCCCAGCACAGGAGGGAGCTGGAGCTGCTGCACAGAGCCCAGAGGAGGCTCCAGGATGAGCAGAGGATGGAGCAGCTCTGCTGGGAGGAAAGGCTGGCACAGCTGGCATTGTTCACCTGCACAGGAGAAGCTTTGGGCTGAGCTCAGGGTGGCCTGGAAAGGGACACAGGAAAGATGGAGAGAGAGAACTGAGAAGGGATGGAGGGGCAGGACACAGGGAATGGCTTCAAACTGACAGAGGGCAGGGATGGATGAGAAATTGGGAAGAAATTCTTCCCTGTGAGGGTGTCCAGCTGTGGCTGCCCCTGGATCCCTGGAATGCCCAAGGCCAGGCTGGACATTGGGGCTGGAGCAACCTGGGACAGTGGAAGTGTCCCTGCCATGGCAGGAGGTTTGGAACTAGATGATCTTTAAAAGGTCATGAAAAATAAATCTGTTTGTATTTAAAAAAAAAAAAAAAATCTTTATTGCTGGAAAAATATGGAGGGAAAAATAAAGAAGAAAAAGAAAATTCAGTGCCACCCTGAAGATTTGGAAGGAAATGGAGAAGTAGCAGGTGCCTCCTCTGGCAAGGTCTGGGTTTTAAGAGTCAGGTCTACAGCAGCTTCACCCCTCTTTCCACCAGGCTCTGAGAATGGGCTCCTAAAAATTTCCTGCTATCTGCTAAAATAACAACTGCTTAGGTCATGGTAAAAAGCCAGGAGATCTGCTGTGTTTATTCTGCTAGAAGCTCTGCTTTTAATCTTGTGAGAAATCGTGTGATGGTTTTACCTTTGGCTTTAAAAAGATCTAGTTCCAGGTCCCTGCCTGGGAGTGACTGTGCCAGAGGTGAGGCAGGAAAAGCCTGGCTCATTTCAGAGCTGGGCTGGCAGGACCAACACATCCCAGCCAGCAGCATTTGTATTCTGTTCTGAAATCATACATCTACCACCCAAAAAGAATGACCAGAAATCAGAAATGTGTTTTTTCTGCTTGTTTGTTTCTTTATTTGTTTGTTTGTTTAAGATAATAAACTTGTGTGGCTTTTATTTGTTTTGTCTTTTTAAAACATCTTCAAGATTTTTCCTTCCACTCTGAAGTTTACAAAAACAATTTTTTCCCTTACTGAGCCTCTCAATATCTTCATCTGAGAAACAGAGAGTTTAACAAAACTGTGGCAAGATGCAAACATCCAAAAGTTTTTAGAATCACTAATTCCCTTTGGTTTCAAAATGTATGACAGGCCTAAATGTGTTTGAGAGCTGAGGGCCAAATATGAGATTCACTAAAGCTTTTTAGTTTGAACTAAAGTTTCAAAACTGCCTGTGAATTGCTCTTCTTCCCAGCTCTCCTTGGTACTTGCTGCAGCTCCCAAACTTCAGTTTAAGGTAGTAATGTATAATTTTCTTTTTCTTTTTTTTTTTTTTTTTTTTCAGAATGCTCTTTACCTCTGCCAAGAAGAAGAGAGGTTGCTCTTTATGCTGGTTTTCATCCCACCTCCCTGATTTTAGTGAGGATAAGGGACGGGGAGAAAAGAAATGTTCACATCTGTGCAGAGGCACATCTGCAGCCAGCCCTCCTGCATTCAATGCTCAGAAGTGGCTGCGGGGAAGAAGCAGGTCTTGATTGAGCTTTGAAGTTTGGTGCTGATTGGAACACGTGCTGAAAGACAGTGCCACTACCAGGTTTCTATGAAAAGCTGATTATCCATTGAAGGGAAGTCTGTTTATATGTTTGCTTCCACTTGTGTTAATATAGGGGGGAAGGAGAGGGAAATTAGCATGTGAAAATGCCAGATGTGACGAAGAGCTCTGAAGTGAGATAGGTCTGGGCTCAGATCAAAGGGCTCTGCTGATTTGGAGTCAGTCTCACACTGTCTCTTCTGTCTCGGAGTTACTTTAGGCCCTCACCGTTTAAAGATTTATTGGGAACCACAAAAGCACATCTGAGTTTCTCATTTTACAGACTTTACCTTCCTATTACACAGTTGCAGGGCAGCACCAAAAGAACAACATCAATTCCCTCTGGTACCTTTCAGGCCATGTTCAAAGACGTGGAGCCTTTGGCAGAGGAGATTTATGCACCAAGGTGATACTCAAACAAATTTCGTCCAGCCATCTGAAAGTCATCATTTCTGTGCACATGCATGCATTTTAAAAGAAAATCTACAAGAGGATCAAAAACAAGATTAAACCACATCTGTTTGGGTTTAAACTACATTGTCTGCAGAGTTCAAAGTTGTTTCCTTTCGTCTAAAAAAACTCACCCAGCTGTTTTTTATCTTAAATTCCTGCCACTATCAAAGAAGTGTTTTCATTGGCCAACCCATGTTATTTCTAGAAGTTGAGCTAGTTAGGAATGGAGCTAAGTAAGAAAATATGCTTTATTCATCAAAAGTCTACCCTCTGTGACTCAACTTGGCACACAGAGAAAATTAATAGAGAGGTTTCGTCAGGTTCTAATGGGAACAGTGTATCTACTGTGTGTCATCATGCCATAAATTAGGTCCTCAATCTTTTCACACAGAGTAATTGACTGCAACTGACAGCGATAAGGAAAACACGAGGCAGAGCGAATCGGAAGAGGCACAAATCAAACAATAAATAAATAAACACAGCACAAATTCAATGCATGGCAAAGAGGAATGTTTTGAAAGCGTCCATCAATCAATAAACACCCTGCATAAAGGCAGGGATGTAAAAAGCAGGGCTTGTTCAGTACCCCTGGCAAATGTACACACCCATGGACAGGTGTAGGTGTGAACACACACAGCAACACCACACCTCAAACTCGAAACAAAAGAATAAAAAGACTTCCTCTGTCGGTGGTGTCTCAGGAGCTTGAGACAACCACTGTGCAATTTAAAAGTCTCTGTTTTCCAGCCCGAGGACTGAAGAAGGAGTCAGGAGTTGTCTTCTGTGGTTTCCAGAGTTGTTTATTTTATCTTATCTAACAAATTCTTTCCCTGCCCAGCCTGGCTCCGTTCAGCAGGTCAGTCCCAGGCACACTGCTTGCCCCAAGGGTGGTGTTGTCTTTTTATATCACAAACTAGGTGAACATTATTTACAGTTATCCTCCAATACCTATCACCTTTATTTACAGTCTAGTTCTACTCTAAACCAATCCAAAAGTGCTGACATCACCCA
This sequence comes from Sialia sialis, assembly GCA_009812075.1. Classification (NCBI taxonomy): domain Eukaryota; kingdom Metazoa; phylum Chordata; class Aves; order Passeriformes; family Turdidae; genus Sialia; species Sialia sialis. Next base: position 17,482,622 of record VRYO01000638.1, on the reverse strand, counting down.
GAGATGGATGCCAAGAAGAAGGAGAAAGAAGGACAGAACACGTCCAAACCCCTCCATCTTGACCCCAGACCCTATCCTAAAAATCTTAAAAATTTACTTTCTCACCTTGTGATAAACTAACTTATAGTCTACTTAATTTTTGTGCCTTGTAACTCTTCATGCAAAGGTGGTAATTTTTCCCAGGGGTTGAAATCAAAGGCACAGGAGTCCTGGGTTCCATGCCAAGGCTTCTGAGCCCCCTGCCAGGGTCTGGAACCATCCAGGGCATTCAGAGCGATGTCCTGGGTTCCCACATTCCTCCAGCATAGTGGCAGCGCTTGGTGTTAAAATATGAAAGGGACTTGAGCTTAACCAAAAGGGTTTGGATGGCCTCATATCAAGCAATGAATATCAGTTTTCTGCCTCTGAGTAATTTCAAGTAATGTGTGAAGTCTCTTTTCACTCCAGTGGGAACTGGCTGAAGCTCTCATGAAATCACAGGATGGCTTGGGTCAGAAGGGACCTTAGAGACCATCTAGTTCCAGATGGGAAGGGACAAACTCGTGAGCTGGGCTACAGCCTAACTCCTGAAGGCAAAGCTCCCTGCATCCTGAGGCCAGTCTGGATTCCCAAAGCAAGCAGCAGAAAGCTGATCTTGGCCAAGCAGCTCCCAGAGCTGTCCTCACAGCCAGAGTGGGGAGGGACTGGCACTGATCCTTTAACCAGGAGCCCAGAACCTGCCAGAGCTCTCCAGGTGCCAGGAGGGTCTGCCCGTGGACACTCGTGGATCCCACTCTGGATTTTGGTCTCTAAACCCCAGAAGTTTTCTTTCCTTGCTCCATCTTGCCCTGCTCTTTCTGAATTCAAGCACACAACCTCCTTTTGGGATGCAGCAAATGGGCAAGCTGAGCAGCTGGGCAGCTCACAGCTGGTCAGGAAGGTCACAACGTGCTCAATATGTTCATTATTCAGTTGTTCAGATTGATCCATTTGATAGCTCATGGCAGAGCATTCCTGCCATGGCCCAGCAGCTGGCAGGTCCTGCCACAGCTCTGTCACTGTGTCCCTGCGATGTATAGAACATATGGGGCTGGCTTTGCTCACCAACTGTGTGTGCTCACTGTGTGCTCCACAGTCAAATGTAATTTTACACATTGCCAATTTACATTTAACGTTGGGTGGGATCGACCAGTAAATCATTTGCCCTGGGAAGAAGAACAATACCAGCTAATTTATGTAGCTAATCAGAAGCACATTATTTTTGTTGTGTTTGTTTTCACTGGAGTCTTGAGCTTGAAAATGTTTTGGGTGGTCTTTGTTCTGAATTTTCTCCCCTTCTCTTTCCAAAATCTAGTGTTTCAGAGTAACCCCTATTTGTCTTATCTGTTCCACACAAATGGAAAAAAACAGTGATTCAATCTCTTGACATATGTTTAGAGACTGCTCATAGAAGGCTGGCTCTGTGTACAGCTCAGGAGGAAAATCTATAACCAGATTCTCCAAAGGGGGAAAGTTCAAGAATGGAAATAAATCAAGATGAAGAACAAAAAGAAAATACACTGTCAATTTATTCAAACACCTTCTGGCATACAGCAAGAAAAATAGCCCCAGTGCCCCCATCATTATTTATTTAATGCAATTCTCCTTTTCCAGGTCATGGCAATACATGTTCCAACCACCATCAGAAAATTAAATACAAAGCTGGCCAGAAACAGGATTCATACAGCTCCAAGGGAATGTCCTCAACAATTCCCAAGTGCCTTAGAAATTAAGTCAAATTTTCAAAGTCCCAGAGCAACATTTAGGCCCTATGTCAGTGCTAAAGTCTCATGCCTTTAAATATCTTTTTGCATTTGGCTTAGGCCAGCAAGTGCATTGGGCTGTAGCTACAAAAACTTCTTAAATGTTTTATAGGAGGACTGTGCCTCTCCACAGCAGCTCATCTGATGAGCAGCAGCAACCAGGCCTAGGAAATGCAATGCAGCACAACCCAATAATTTCTAAAATATGCTGCCTCTGCCTGTGAGTGATGGATGGGAGGTGAGCTGAGGACAGGGAACAGCCAAAATCCTGGCTCTGCCCACTGCATGTAGCAGCTCCCTCCAGTTCCAGGGTGTTCCTGTCCCCTCCCTCACCCAGAGACCCTTCATCCTTCCAGAGATGGATAGATGCAGACTGGGGTTGGTTTTGAGGTTTGGGGATGAATAACAGCAGTAAAGACTTTCCAGGAGATTTGAATTTCAAATCCGTGGAGGAGCTGGAGGGCAGCCCTTGGTTTGTTGGACAGACTGCCTGTGCTGCAAATATTGTGGTGTGCTCCCTGCTAACTGCACTTAACAGCACAGGAGTCTTGCTCAGCAAAGCAGATTACAGCAGTCTGCACCTTCTTGAATCTTGAAAAGTCCCACATGAAGAGAACAAATGTTTTGCTTAGGAGAAAAAAAAAAAAATTTAAGTGTTGTAAGTATTCCATACATAAGGATTATGTGTATCTAAGTCTCATAAACATCCTCAGAGACCTGGAACTTCCTGGGAGCTCTTCAGAGCACTGATGCCAGGAGAAGGAGACACAGGCTGTAGCAGTGATGCTTTCCCAGTACCAGCTCCCCTGCGCTATGGCTGAACCTGACAGCCAAAAGCACCAGACCCCTCCAGTTGCAGACAGACAGCATTTCGGAGGTCCCTGCCCACTGGTAGGGACCAGAGCACTCTCCTGGGCTTGGGAAATTCATGGCAGAGAAACCATCAAATAGTCAGCTTGGAATAAACATTTCATCCTCTTGCTCGCACAGTCCTCCCAACACACTCACAGGTCATCAAGTGCCTGTTCCTGAGCATCAGAACTCCAGACAATATGGGAAATCCAGCCCTGACAAGATTACAGTGCTGGCATCACGTTGGCTTTGCTAATGTTGCCTCATGTTGTGCAAACCTGGCAGGCTGCATTTATGGGAAGGCTCTGCAGGGTGGGGAAATGGAGCTCAGCTCTTTGGGAACTACCAGGGTGAATCATTGGTTGCGTTGTGAAACTCAAAGACAAGAGCAGCTCTCAAGGTCACCTGCAGAGAAGCTCAGGGAGGAGGTGGGATGTCTAAGGGCTCTGCTGGGCTTGGCACTGCCTTCCTCTGTGGCAAAGCCCGGCCTTAATAGCACAGACTCCAATAAAATCCTTTTCTCTTAATCACTCCCAAACACAGTAAATATTTCCACAGGATTGAATGATACAAAAGCAAACATGACAGACAAAATCCTGCTGTTCTCAAGACAATTTTAGAGGTGTTTTGTGTCCAAAGAGACCCTTTTGAGCACTGTCAGACCTGCAGAATGTTCTCATTAATCCTGCTACTGCAAGACCTGTGAGCTCTGGTCAAGTGCTTTGATCTACTGTGCAAAGACATGAAGACACAGCCCAGCCTGAGGCAGGCTGCAATTAAACCAAGATGAGAGATGATCCTGGGACACAGGAAAGCCAGCAGGGCAGTCAAGGTAACTGATCATGCAGCCAAGCTGTGCCTCACTATAATCTTTGGATATTAGACTCAACAACAATAGGGGAAAAGACTGGAGCAATTCCTTGTGCAGTGAGAGCAGGGCTGGAGCTGGCACAGAGCAGGAAGGGAGGGCAGGAATCAGAGAGGACTCCATAGAAGAGGATTCTCCTGAGGAAGAAAAGAAGCATCATCCTTTGATTATGGCAGGGAGAAATCTGGAAAGAAATCAGTGCAGCACAGAGATAACCTCCCCGCTTCTCCCCTGTGCCACACACTGGTCTCATCCAGCTTGTAATCTTAAGGATTAATTAATGCTGCACTGGCTCTGCTCCTCCCAGAAGACTGCTGGTAACAGAAGGTATCAAACAAACTGCTGGTCTTCAAATGGAAAAGAAATGTTTGAATGGCTTGAGTTTCCATTGTGTGAGCATGAAGTAAATGTGCTTATTTTTCTTTTGTATGGAGCAGGAAACATATGGAAGTTAAATTACATTCGTCCCAGCCTGCCAGTATTTTAAATTTATAGAAGCCAAATCCTTAGAGGAATGTCATGAATTTACACACACTCTGAGTGCTAATGCCTGCACTGGGATCTTCAGGCCAGCGGATCCATGTGCAAAAGCACATTTGTGCAAACACTCTTAGCAGCAGCGCAGGGTAACACTTCTGAGGCCAGTGTTACCCAAATCAAACCCAAATCTGAAGCTCCCCACTCCACCCCACCAGGGCTCCTCAGAGACATCTCCCTCAAGGCCCTGTCAGCACTGAGTAAAAAATCCTTCATTTTATCAGGGTACATCACCTTGGATGCAACACTTTCCAGGCTCTATTATCTATTAGAACACAAATATTTCTCAGCTGGTCTTTTTACTCAATGCTGAAACCTCCCCCTAAGAAGCATTAGCCATTGTCCTAGAACAACAGAGCCGTTTATCCCAACAGTGTTTTTAAGCTGATGAAAATTTCCCCCTTCGAGCTCTTTTACATTTTCATTAGAGCTCTTTTTATTTGTTTCAGTGACTTTCCCAGGCAAAACAAACTGATTTGTATGGAACTAACTTTCGTTTATCAACAATTTCTCCTGATACAATTCACCAGCAGCAACATTACAAGTTACGCCTATTCCTATCACATTAGAGCTTAAATCTAACATTTTTCCTGATGAATTAATTCCTGCACATCCTGACATCCTGCAGGACTTTGGGAAGGTGGTGTCTGAGCTGGGGAGCTGCAGGAGGAGGAATTCTCCCACAGTGAGTGCAGCATTGGAGGGGGAACTTGCACATCCTGGTGTGGGATGGATGTGCAGGGTGTGGCACGGCAGGAGGGGCTGGACCCATCCCCATCTTCTGCTGGTTTATCAGGAGGAGCTGGATCCATCCTCACCATCCCCACCTTCTGCTGGTTTATCAGGAGGAGCTGGATCCATCCTCACCATCGCCACATTCTGCTGCTTCATCAGGAGGTGACAGCAGGATCCAGATCCATCCTCACCTTGCTCTGATTTAGCAAGAGTTGGATCCACCCTCACCATCCCCATGTTCTGCTGGTTTATCAGAAGGATCCAGACCCATCGTCACCTTGCTCTGGTTTATCAGGAGGTGTCAGGAGGATCCAGAGCCATTCCCACCTTGCTCTGGTTTAGCAGGAGGTTCCAGATCCATCCTCACCTTGCTCTGGTTTAGCAGAAGGTTCCAGATCCATTTTCACCTTGCTCTGGTGGATCAAGAGTTGTCAGGAGGATCCAGATCCATCCCCACCTTGCTCTGGTTGATCAGGAGTTGTCAGGAGGATCCAGACCCATCCTCACCTTGCTCTGGTTTATCAGGAGCATCCAGACCCATCCTCACCTTGCTCTGGTTTATCAGGAGGATCCAGAGCCATCTCCATCTTGCTCTGGTTTATCAGGAGGATCCAGAGCCATTCCCACCTTACTCTGGTTTATCAGGAGGTTCCAGATCCATTTTCACCTTGCTCTGGTTGATCAGGAGGTGTCAGGAGGATCCAGATCCATGCTCACCTTGCTCTGGTTTAGCAGGAGGTGGCAGTGTTGGATCCAGCATCGCCTCCAGCCCCAGCCCAGCCTCCCTGAGCAGCAGCTGCCAGCACAAATGCAGCCTGGATAATGACAAATGACACATCCGCCGCTCAATTAGTCGCCATTCATTCGTGCCCCGTCAGGTGGCTGCAGCCAAAACCCTTCTCGCTGAACCTGGGGCTTTGTTAGAAACACCTAAAGCAGGCATGCAGGGCTGGGGACACAGGGACACACAAAGCATATCCCTGGGCAAGGTCCTGGGCTCCCTGCTCTCTAGGGGAGATTTTCCAGCATAAATCTGATGAATTACAGGGCAACAAGCCCAGCCCGTGTCCAGTGGGACATTTTCAGCCCTGGGAAATGGGCAGATGCTGTGTGGGACAGGCACTGCCCCTGTGAGTGCTGAGCACCAGGAGCAGGGGGGGTGATGTGATGAAGAATTTCAGCCACAGCAAAAGTGCTGCAGCCTCTGGAGGGCTCAGGTAAATCCTGATCTCACCACAGGGTGCAGACAGGTGTGTGTGTGTGCTCTGCCCAGCTCCAGCTCCAGCCTGGGAAGTTTGGGACTACTTGAAAAGTGGGGAATTAGCCCTGCAGAGAGGGGAAATGCTTTATTTTGGCCACAACCTAAAATCTACCTGCTCCAAAGAGTTCAGATACCTCTGCACGAGGTGAAGGGTGCAGCAGATTCAGGAATACCTTTACAAAAGCAGATACATGTTCCTGAGTGAATTCAGCCTTGTCACTGCAAATCGAGCTGTGTTTGGGTATTCCCTGAGCACAGAGATCTCACCACAAGGCACAACCAGTCCCAAAATCCACCCAGGAACCAGGGTTTGCACAGAACCCTGAGAATTTTCCCTCCCACCCCAGGACAACACGTCCAGGTGGGGAATTTGTGCCACAAACCAAAGGCCCCAGCAGCAGCACTGCTCTCCAGCCCAGTGGAAATCCTGCAGGAAATATCTGCTGCTCCTGGGTGACAGGCAAACAATCCAGCTCAGAAAGGTAACACAACGCCAGCTGATCCAGGCCTTTTCAGCATATGAATGTGTAAATTTGCTGTGACAGGTGGGGCGTTTCAATGACTTTCAATGGGGAGCCAACTGCTCCTTGGTTATCATTAGAAATTTCTCACTGAAATGCCAATGACTGGTGCCCCATGCTGGGTAATGGGGCTCTGAATTAGTTTTTTTTAAAGAGAGAGTGAGAGCAACTAAAGGTAATATCCCTGCTGGGGGATGGCCTGATCTGAGCACAACTAGCAAAATATTTGTTCATGCAAATGTTTCCTGCCATGAACAGCTTAACGATTTCATGCGGGGAAAATAAACAACAAATAATGAAAAGCACATGAGGCAAACAGAAATATTTGGAATCATCCTAATTACAGAAATCTTCCCTGAATGGAAAGAGCCAAAGAGTCCAGCAGCCCAGCAATGACCTCAGCCTGTAGCAGAGCCAGGCCAGGAAATCTTAGGAGGAGATTTCCAAAGCAGCTTAGCCCTTACACCTCTGTGCCAGAGGCTGGGGGTGCTCACAGTGAGCAGCTCTGTCAGCAGCTGCAGGCTGAGCCCCGGTAGCAGAGCTTGGGGAACTCTCCCCATGCTCTCTGATCTGTGCTGCCTGCCCACTGCACACACCTCAGCAGCTCCTGCTTGGGGACCAGGCACCAGCTCTGAGTGTAGGGGCAGCTCAGGGTGTCAGAGGGACATTGCTGGCTTTAGCAAGCCTTCAAACCCCTGCCCAGCTCCCAAAACCCACATGCAGAACAACTGCAGCCTCATCAGACTGGCTGCAGCCTCATCAGACTGGCTGAAGCATCACCAGACTGCCTGCAGAATAACCAAACTGCCTGCAGCATCACCAGACTGATTGCAGAATCACCAGACTGGCTGTAGTATCACCAAACTGCCTGCAGCATCACTCACTGTGTGCTGTGACAGAATCAAAGGAAATGGTTGGACCAGAGGAGGATTAGACTGGGTATCAGGAAAAAAAATACAAATAGGGTTGTAAAGGAATGGAACAGGCTGCCAGGGAAGTGGAGGAGTGACCATCTCTGGAAGTGTTCAAAAAACGTGTGGATGTGGCACCTGGGGACACGGTGGTGGTGCTAGGTTATGGTTGATGATCTTTGAGGTATTTTCCTGTTCTGTGATTTGCAAGGATGAGTTGCAAAAGTTGATGTCACTAGATGGGCATCCTGGACTTTTTCAAGGACTTTTTTGGTGGCCCCTGCCCAACAGCTAGCACATAGAGCCTGTGTATTTTTACTCCCTGGAATAACACAGAAAATTTCCATCTGTCTCCTCCAGCTCTGTTCCCCTTCCAAGATGAGTAAGAACCCATCACCACCTGATTTTGCCCAGCCACCAGAGACAGAAAGGTCCACCAGTCTGGGCAGCAGTTCAGGCTGATTTACACCCTCAGGGGGTCACACACATCTCCTGCAACATCCCCCTCACCTCAGCCCCCTCCACTGCCTGCTGCAATCAGTGTTTTCATTTGTTCTATTAAAACAAACACAGAGGTGCTCGGAAACTGCAATAAAAAGTGACTCAGCTGCAGACACACACACTGATGTAGGAGACTTGCAGCACAAGAAGAAAAGGGATTTTCTCCTTGTCCACCAGGCAGAACCTGTATTCCCCCGACAGATGGGAATGTTCTTAAAACTAGAAAAGCACTGTGACCCCCCAGTCATGCTCACTGAACCACTGCCATGCTCTACATACACTAAGTGCTCCACCAAGGGAAACCAAACAAATGAATTCAAAAAGATTAACAGCTCCAGAGCTAAAAGACACGGAGCCTTTCATGTTTTTCTCTCCAGGATATCTGGGACATTTGTTGTGAACACGAGTACACTGCACATGATTACAATTTATTGAATTAAACCCAGAGTCGTTTCTGTTGTATAAAGTAGCACTTTCCTCCCTTATCTAATGCAGATGAAATTTGGAACTGCAATGCCAATCTGCAATACCGCATTCCGTTACAAATACATTGAGCAAATTAAACGAACTTCATCTGGATATTTTTTGGAGTTTGGTTTTTGAGGTTATGAGCAGGGCTTCAGGCAGCTGCTGTAATCAGTCTGTGACTGAAATGTTGGTTTCATGGTGGCTGATGACCTAAGAGAAACAGCAAATGCTGAACATAGGGGAACGGAGAGGAATCCTGTTTAATCATCTTACATTTCCTCTTTCCTTGTTTGTTTATTTGGCCTGGAAAAGTTACTTTTCTAAGAAGGGATTAAAACCTGCAGCCATTTCGCTGCGAGAGCATTTGGTTTCAACTCACGGAAAGACATAGTGAGGGGATTAATTTTGCTTAGTGATCAACTTGAAAAGTTTCCTTTAGAGAAAACCCAGCACATTTCGCTTTGGGTCAGATGCTTGCTGCAGCTGGAATCTAAAGAGAGTTTTGGGGAGCACATCCCCACCTCAGCTTTGCCTGTGGAGGATTTACAGCAGAAACCCTTCAGCCACAAACCCCTGTGTGCACCACAGCCCAGAAGGAAAATCCCAGCACAAGTTATTGGCACCTCCAAAGCTGTTCAGGGTGCTTGCAAACTCCCAGAGTGGCATTTGCTACTCGTGACTCACAAACAGCGCATCATTTTGGAGGGGAGAGCTCACTGGGCAGGGCTGTGGGGCATTGATTTAATCCATTTAATCCATTTAATCCAGCAGCCAGCACAGAGGATGCTGCTGCCTGTCTGCCCAGGGATGCTCATCCAAACCCATCCCTTTACACCAGGGGTTTACAGAGGCTTTACAAGGGCTGCTCTTCTTGCTTGGTCCCCCTCACCCAAAGACCCCAAAATGTACCAGCTATCAAAACCACCACTTCAAAGCTGAAGAAAAAAGAGTGACCAAACATCTAAAAGCCCAAATGGAGGCAGAAAACTTCCTCCAGTGCTGCAGGAAGTGTCACTTTACAATCCCAAAGTCTGTGGAGGTGATGACATTAACACTCACAGTGGAATTTCACTTCCAGCCCAGCTAAGAAGCAGCTGAGAAGCTCACAGCTCTGCTCTGAGCTGGCTCTTGAAGTCTCCTGCATTTCTTTGCACTTCCCTGACAACAGCTCTGTGCCTCTCTCACAGCCCTGTGCATTGTGAAATCAGAGTTGTTAGTTATGTTACCCAAGGCAGGGGGCAAAATAACCCCGAGCCCCCTGTCTCCGATCTTGCAAAACTATTTGACTCAGCTTTATTTCCTCACCAAAACTATATTTAAAAAAAAAAGAGCCACTGAAGGAGTTTACAAACCCTTTTCATGTGAAGAGGAGGAACTGAGTGCCCTTTAATCTCTCATGGCCTGTGTGTGTTAACAGCAAGCCTGAAGCGTGCCAGCTGATTTGATTTTTGCAAGGGACAGCAGGGACCACAAAAGTCAAAGAAGATCTGTCCTTGTGAGGAGAGAGTGGCCCCAGGAGCTGGGCAGAGGTGACCAGGAGGATGTGGATGGTCCTGGCACCATCTCCTGGGTGGGATGATCCCTCCTGCAGGCTGACCTGGGCTTGTCCCAGAGGTTTCCCTGTTCAGCTCTGCTCATCCCACAGCTCCAGCTTGCCAGGATTGGGAGAGAGCATTTCTGGATGCAGCATTTTGCAGAGAAAGGTCTCCCCTGCAGGGATGGGGATCAGTCTGTGCTGGTGCCTGACTGGGAAGGCAGAAGGGGAATTGTTGTGTGTGACAGAAGGGAAATGGGAAAAAAAACCTCAGGTGATGGGAAAAACCAAAACCCTGCTGCTACTGCACGGTGACCAGATCCACATTTTAGCCCCTGCTTTACCCTGAGCTGAAGTAGCCATACCAATAAAAGGTTCTCTAAGTGCTTTCCAGAGTGTAATGCCACTCTAAATGTCCTGTAAAATTCCCTGCACACACAAATTGGAAAGAACTCTTGCTCCAAATAAACTGGGGCACACACTGGAGCTCACACCTTGGGATGCAAAGACTCTTCTGCCTTCTGCTCCCTCCACACAGGGCTCCAACCTTCCAGCTGTGCCTTGCCACAGGCAAACTGACTGCAGGCAGGAGGGTTTTATTGATGGGAATTTCCTCACATATTAAGGCTCCCCACATTTTGGTTGAAAAATTGGCAATACTTCCAAGAAAAGTATTAAATAAGGCTAAGGAAACAAGCAGTGCCTAACGTGAAATCTGCCAAGTAATATGAGATGGAGATGGTGAGAAGTTTTCCAGCAGGATATTCTTCCAGGAGGAAATTTGGTTTCCTTGAATCCAAAATGTTTGCAGAAATGTGTCAGGTTCAGTGACACCGTGTTTTGAAAAATTCTGGAATAGGGCTAAGGTTGAGATTGAACACTCAGACTTCCTTTGAGTGGAACTTTTCTGCTTTGAAATGCACATTTTCAATCCTTTTAATCTCATGTTACACAATATAAAACAAAAAAAAATAAAATTCATTTCAGACCAAAATTATATTAAACCGAAAAGTTGCTGCTGCATTAAAGTAATACCTACCCCCAAAATCTCATGCCACAAGAATCCAAAACTGTGTTCCACTCTCATTTTGGGACAGAAAGTGATCTGCAAGCACAGTGAACTCTGTGAAATGGAGCCCTGTGTTCCAACAGGGCTGTGTGGCTTTGCTTAAATTCACAACTGGAGCAAAATGTGCAGTGGGTAAGAGTCCAGCTACTCTGAAATCCTTATAAAAGTGCAGGTTTATGGCTGGGATAGCTACATGACAGGGCTAGAGGGTTAATTGTAGGAAATATTCTAATGCTGTGTTAAGATCCTGGAGGTCTGGAATGATCTTGAGATGTTTCTACCTCACATCTGCTCCTTGTGCTCTGACCTGAGAGAACTGGTGAGCACCAGCCATCCCAACAAATGTCCCTGAAATTACCCAGACATTCCATGGGAACCTGGGGAACTGAGGGGAGTGGAGAAAGCAGATTTTAGCAAGAAAACTGATTTTAACTGATTTTAACAAGCAGCACTCAAACAGAACAAGCTGGGATAAAGGCACCCACCGGCACAGACCAAATAACTTTTCTGGATAAATCTGAGAGATACCCACACTGCAAAGGGAAGGAGCATAGGGAAGCAGAGTTTTTAAATTCTACCAGAAAACAGATCCTGAATTTTCCCTTTAAACTTGGAAAATTAAAGGTGGAAAAGGGAAATGTGAAATCTCTCCCATTTTCAAGCTGGCCAGGGTAAAACTACCACCAAACCTACGTCAAAACTGGTTTGCACAGGGGTCAGAGCCAGCAACATAGCTGGTTATCCACACAGTCCCTCCCTGGAATGAGAGGTTCAGAAAGAGAAATGCAGGAAATTCCCCCAGTCTGCAGCTCCCGTTGAGCAGCTCTGCCTGAAAATCCAAACTTGAGCAAAGCCCTAGGCTGGAACAGAATTGTTTTAATGAAGCAGCTCCTAAGAGCAAGCAGTGAGCTTTCCCTGCACTCAGCCTCAGCTTCCACACCTGACAGGAACCTGGGAAACTCCAGGTTGAACAACTGGATGCAAGCTGCAAGATCTTTCCTGAGGTGTTGCAGAGCTGGTGAAACTTTGTGCAGGTAACAGGAAAAGAAACACGTGGTTTCCTAATGTGAGCTGAAAGAGATGGATGGAAAATCAAGGGCAAGCTGCAAAGCTGCCAGGCTGCTGAAGGGCCTCTGGATTCTGGAGGGTGAGCAAGACTTGTGTGAAACAACAGCAGCAACTGAGCTGAAATGGCTATCAGAGCTAATCACATCCGTTCTTCTTCCCTAATAATTCACAGCTGAACAGAGGGCTCTGTGGAAGTATTGGATAAGCCAGGATTCCGTGCAGTGCCACTTCTAACAACTGCCTGGGAGTGATTATTTATGTGTGAGTGCCAAAGAATTTGACATGACAGATTAGAAAGTTAAAACCCTGCTCTCAAGGAAATCACCCAAAATGTGAGGGAATGTATTGGGTTTCAACGGAGCAACTGTGCACTGACATTATTGTTTCCCAGGCACCAACCTTCCACATTTGTTTCTTTTCAAAGAGCTCAAGGTAGGAAAATGAGGTGGGGGAATGGACTGAAATCATAAATAATCAACAAAGGAAGGAGCAGAAATGTCCATGTTCTGCTGTCCAAGCTCTTTTACGTTTGTTGGAAGATTCTTCCCCCACCAAACCCAACTTCTACTTATTTGGAGACCCTGATGCTCATCCAGGCTCAGTTTAGCTATCAAGAAACAAGCTTCAAAGAAAATCAGCCCTTTTTAAGTGGTTTGGGGCTTTTCTTCTTCCAGCATCTTTTATGACATTTTCACTTCCTTCAGCTTTTCAGCTTTTGAATTTAAGCAAGCATGAAATCTTTGCTCTGCTGGAGCCAATGGCAACATTCCCACTTATTTGGATCATCCCATAATTTCATGCTATATATTTTGCTCAGGCTTTACTGCAATCAAAGCTTCTTTGTTGCTCCAGTTAGCAGTAGACTGTTTCCAGATTTTGGCACTCCTAAAATGACAATAAAGAGCAACAGAATTGGAGTGGAACCCTGGGAAGGAAGGTACTGCTTGAGGAGAGAGAGTCTCTTAGGAGGATTTGGAGAAGCAAAAGTGATAGAGGTGTGAGAGCTCTGAGTAGAGTAAGCAGTGAACTGAGGGTTGTAAAGCAGCAGATTTGGAGGGGAAATGTCCTGGTATTTCAGAATAAAAATGCACCAAGGGATGGAAAAGGGAAGAAGGTGTGCTGCTCACTCCCAGAACTGCAAATGCACCCTTCAACAAGGGAAAATTGGACAAAACTCGTGACTGAGGGCCACAGCCCACCCCAGTTTGTTCATGGGGAGCAGAGTCCCTGTGCAGTGAGCTCAGGGCAAAGCACTGAGTTCATCCTGTGAGAACATCACATCACCTGCGTGGGTCACATCTGCACACACCTCCTTATATTGCACACAATCAACCAAGCGGAAATAAGAAGTTGTGTAAATAACAGACCCAGCTCTGGCACTTCAGGCAAAATAATCCTGAATCCTTCCAGGAGTCACCTCTTGATTTCAGCTGGAATAAGTCACAGCCCAACAGCACAAGCTGGCAGGGTCCAGTCTGAAATGGTTTCAATTGCATGTTTAAAGTCAAGCACATTCTCATGTCCAAAGTACATTTTAATAAATATATTCCCTTAAATGTCCAGTAAGGCTCATGGTAATCTACTTAAGCATTATTTTCTGGAAGGTTTAAGATTCCTATAAGCTGAATTACATGTGGAAAGTTACATTAATGTGTCTTCACATAAACTCAAAGTTTATTGTTTTATTATTATAGAAAAACCATAAAAAGATTTGTCTGAAGCCATTGGCTGTTGTTCTACACATCTGGTGGAATGTTAGTTATTACAATAACTCCTTCAGCGCCCTCAAATGAAGCCCTGGGCTAAAAAAGAAAATAAGTAATACGATAATAGTGTAAAAAGATGTTATGGAATCATACAGAAACACTGAGCCAAATCCAGCTGTCAAAGGGGAAAAGAAATCCTGGCTGCGTTTTAAAAATAGCATTAAGTCAGGCAGGAAAAAAGGTCAAAAGCCTCATGACCAAGCCAGAGGCTCAGCCAAATCTGGGGTGCTGCTGCAGCAGCCTGGCAAGGGGAGCACGAGGATGCTGGGCTGCTCCAGGACTGACACCAGAGCTAAATAAAGGCTGCCCAAAAACTGGCTGAGTTTAACCCAGGGCTGGTCCCGGATCAGCAGGGGCAGTCCAGAGGCACAGGAGGGAAGTGAGGATGGGCAGGACCTGGGAGAGGAGCAGCGCTGGGGCTGCTCAGCATCAGAATTCAGAATTCAGCCCAAATTTGAGGTAGGGAGGGCTGGAGGGGCCAGTCTGGCTGGCGCTGGGGTTTTCCTGGTGAAAGTGCAGTGAGATGAAGCAGGTGGAGGCACTGGGGATGTAACAGGGGATTGAAGCCAGCAGGGCACTGGGCTGTGAGCACAGGGGACTCCCTGCCCTGTTTGCTCCCCCTTTCCATGCTGCACCTTCCTCCCCACACCCTCCTGGGCAGCATCAGCCCTTCCCAGTGCCCAGGAGCCACCCCAGGCTCCCACACAGGGCAAGGACACAGATTTAAATCCATAAACACCTCCTGAAGCAAAGGCAAAGCCTGCAGCCTGTCACCCCTCCCCTGCTGCCTTAATCCCTTGTAACCTCTGTCAGGGGAAAAATCCATTTTCTGCTGGAAGAGGAATGTAGGCAGGACCATAGCAGCTGCCTGAAATGTGGTGGCATAACTGGAAGCAGCCTTGAGTGCTTTTACTTCTGCAAATGGGCCAGACTGGTTCCAGCAGCCCTCTCTATATTTGTATTTATTGCTGTCCTGATCCAGAGCACATTTAGCTAATGGAGCAATATTTCTTCTCTGTGGGTCTGGGTGCTGCTGCACAGATTTCCTCACCCTCATCTGAAGCAACTTCCACCCCTGAGTTTGCCTCCTCTGAGAAACTAATCTGGGTACAATATATTTGAGGTTATGGCAGGGAATGAACTGAAAATAATTCACCGAGGCAACATTTTTCATATATATTAATCTTGTCGCTTTATCTAAATCTTAAAGCTCTTTTATACTGTTCACCTAAACATCCATCTTCTCCAGATGTTTGATTTTTCAAACCAGTGGCACATTTCATCTGTCTCTAATAACACTGCTGGGACTTTTTTTTTTCCTGGATAAAGCTCAGTAATATTGTTGGCTTATCAAAATGTCACGCACTAATTAATGATGAAACTAGGTAGAGGAAATAAAATTGAGCCTCAATCTGAAAATCACTGAATAACTAACTAAGCAGTTAAAAAGTGCACTTTAGAAATGTGCTCGGTCTAGACTTATCTCTCTCAAAAAAAAAAAAAAATCAGGAAAAGTGGTTAAGGATAAATAAGCTAAACAGGAACATCTGCCTTTAATATTCCATTTTGACGTCAGTGAATCTTTATTGGCCTCTCAAAATAGTCTAAACTTTTGTGAAACAAGCAGCAAACAAAACATAGTGTTTTCCAAGTTTTAAAAGATTTTTTTTCCACTGATGATAAAAGTAGAAATCCACATTAATTCATTTTTAAAAATGTGTTCTTTATAGCAAAATTCAGTCCAGGGCTATCCTGGTTCACTTAATCCAAATGCTGCTTGTGGTTGTCATTAAATCTACTCACAGCCTTCCAGGGTAAATAAAAATCAGTTTAGATTTTAAATAGATGTTTAAATAAAAAAACAGTTTGGCTGTTTGGGTGCATCCAGTGCAGCATCAGCTCTCTCCCCACACCTCAGCTCACCTAGAATCCCTTGTAACTGGAAAAACTGTGAAGTGGATTTTGGGAAAAACAAGCAGAATGCAGCAGTGCTGCTGCTGGAAGTTGGGACAGAAGAGGCACCAGGGAGTTCTGGTCCAAACTGGCCTTCCAACTGCCCAGGACAGCCTGAGCCAAAGCTCTCCTGGAGCCCAGCAGAGCTGAGGGAGGAGGGTCCCACATCCCACAGCTGGATGCCTTTGGGGCTACCTAAAATCAGAGGCCAGACAGAATTGAGGGAATAAAAAGCTGTTCTATTTATTGAAGGGCCTTCAGGTACATTTTGGGCAGACAAAGCCTCACAGGGGCTGCGCCCAAAAATGGATGATGGATCACAGGTTTTTACACTTTTATAAGTTTGGTTCAGTTCCATATTTGGGTTAATTTCCCAATTACAGCTTCAGGTAATGAAGTCATTCACCCCAAGTTTCCTTCCCCAAATTCACTTTTGTTTCCATCTCTGAGGCAGTGAGGTGTCCTTGATTCCCAGCCTGGAGAGGAATTGTTGTGTCTGCCCAAAATGGGAGAGCAGCAGCCAGCACTGAATGGGGAGTTAGGAGTTACACACTAAAGAATTACAGAATTACAAATACATGAAAAATATAAAATCTGAAATCCTAAGGCATCAGCTGGGACTCCAGAGGGGAATCAGAACAGGATGGCACAAAGTGATGGAGAGGGAAAAGGCACAGAGGCTGTGGCTGTGCAGATCCAGCCCCTTCATGCCCTTGGGAGCTGCTGGAGTGGGGCAGAGCAGGAGCAGGGACAGATCCAGTGATCCCTTCAGGATTCCTCTGACACCTCTGCAAGGAAAGTGTTTGCACATGGCTGAGGGATGCATCTCACACTGCAAGGCTGGCCCTGTCTGACACAAACATCCCAGCCCTAAAACCTCCCCACATCATTTTGGGCATTATTGTTCATGGGTTCAGGAAAATGCCCCCTCCCCAGCGCTGGGCAGAAAGCAGAACACATTTTTGCAAGCCACAACAGAAAGTTTAATGGCATTCCAAGGCTGATGCACTTCCAGGAGTGATGATGTGGCAACAGCAGCCCTGCAACAACTGGAAGTGATGTGAAGAAATGTGACTGCTCTCTAAACAAACCCCTTTTGATCCATTTCCCCTTGGACAGAAGCGTGATGTTGTTGTTCTCCTTGGGAATTACGAAATCACTTTCTAAAGCTTCAGTTCTCTGTAAACACAGAAAGTGTGTCTTCAAGCTAAGGAAACCTCACTTGAAAATATTGGGATTTTCATAACTCTTTCACTCTGCAAATACTAATAACTGTGGCAGGTCAATCCAGTCAGGTTTTTTTTTAAGGAGAGTTTGACCACCTCAATCTGCTGTTACAAATAGTTTGCATAAATCAGCTCCATAAATGTAAATTATAAACATGTTAAGATGATGGAATTTGAAAGAATCCTTTCACATGGGTTGGTTACAGCAGACTCAGCTGTGGTTCTCTCTGCTGGAACAAGGAGAATTCCACTGCACTGACCAGACCATCAGTTTTGGACTCACACACACCACCAAACTGGGAGTGGGCACTAATATCAAGATTTAGTTTAACATCAACATTTAAATAATCACTTCTACATCACCTCACAGTTTCTCTGTTCCTTACCCACACATTATGTCTGGGAAATCTCTTTAAACCATTGCCATTTTTGTGTTTTCTACCAACAATGCTACTGAGCATTCAGGGATCAGAGCACTCTGCCTTCACCATGAACTTCTGATTTGAAACAACTCACATCTCCTCAGCCTCAGCTAAGACTGGGAAAAGGACAAAAACCAACAACACAGATTTTTGGGGTTTCTGCCTTGTGTGGGGGTGAAGGACACACCTGTGACAGCTCTGCCCTTTCTCAGGACACAGTGTGAGAACAAATGACAATTGCTGGGGTACTTGCAGCTCCTTTATGTGTCCCCCTGGTTATCCCACACTGCTGGAGCAGCCTGTGAGCTCCCACTCAGCTGTGTGAGCCCTGCCCCTCCACTCAGACAAAGTCCTCGGGCCACAATACAGGAATGACCTTCCTTGCTTTGCAATCTAATTTATGTGTTGTTTACTGCACCTTATACAGTGCCTTCTCCCTGAGAGCTGCACCATAAATCCAGCCCAGAGCTGCCACCAGCTCCTGCTCTGGAAATAACCCACCAGTGCCCATTATATATGGCACAACACGTCATGAAATCCAGCAGCACATTGAAATTACAGTAATTTCACGACTATAAGGTGCACCCTTTTGACTAAAATTTTGATCGAAATCCGGAAGTGTGCCTTATAATCAGGTGTGCCATATATATGGACAAAGTTCGGAAATTTGCCAACCCAGAAGCTCGAGCCATGAGTGCTGGGGGCGGGTGGGAGTGCTGGGGCCCTCAGCACGGGGAGGGCGCCTGGGGCTGCGTTTAAAGGCTGTGCCGATCCATGAAAAATGTTTGCAAATTGAGCAGCTGCCAGTAAACCCCGCGATGGCGCCATTCCGTTACTAATTCGTTACTTTGTTGTGCGCGGATCCTCGCTGCAAAAAATAAAGTGCGCCTTATAGCCCAATGCACCTTATAGTTGTAAAATTACTGTACTGGCAGCCATGTTCACCCTAATGTTTCACCTTCCAGTAGGGGAAACCTTCCCGTTTCACACATCCCACACTTCCACTTCCTCTCCCCTAGCTGCACTTTTATTGCTTTGTCCAGAAAGCAAAAAGAAATTCCCTTAACAAATCAATTCTGTGTTTGTTCAAAGCCTGCAAGGCCCGTGAATCTCCTTTATCTCACTCAGTCTTTATCTCCCTCAGCCTTTCCTAATGAAAACCATAATGGTCACTGCCTTCCAGATGACCCAGCATGGAACATCTTGGAATACATCACTTATTCTGTGAACCTGAAGATTAAAGGTATCTCAGGTTACATTCTGCAGTTGGGAGTGCATGCCTGTCCCCAATTCATTAGGAGTTAATTCCATATTTCAGCTCTTCCCACTGATGCAAAACATTTATAATAATTCCACAGACAAGCCATATAAATCCTCTGCTTTGCTTCTCCTTTCCTGTGGAATATTCCAAATCTTTCCTGTCATCCTAGGCCTTCCTGATGTTTTTTTAACTTAAATTCTTCCCTAGGAAGTGTTGATCCTTTTGAAGTGACAGTCTGTTTAGGTTTTTGCTGAGGATCCTGTGCAGGAGTTGCAACAGCTCAGTTCTCACCAAAGCCAGAAGAGCAAGAGAACAAGGCAGAGTGCAGACTGCAGAATTTATTCCTCAAAATCTCTGCAAATTTTTCAAACAGTGTAAGACACTGAGAGAGCATGATGAAAGTTTAAAATGCATATGAAAAAGCTGTAGAAGAAGTGCCCAAAAAGAATTCCTGCGAATTGTCTGTGACAATCCAAGGATCAAAGCACAGATGGCCAAAGTCATGAGAAGTGAAATTTTGCTTACACCACACTCCTGTGCCTTTATTTCTGGGGGAAAAAAACCAAACATTTGCAATTATCAACACTGTGGAAGAGGTACACAGGAATTCACATTCAGAGTACAACTATTGCTTATAACAAATTATTTTATCAACACTGGGTTTAATTAGCTAATTCTATAATTGACCCAAATTTCACCAATTCAAGAAAGCTTCTCTATTTAAAAGAGCAAAGATACTGATCACCTACTTTCATTATCAAATTGTCTTTCAATCATAAGTGCATACATATATTTATATATATATACACCAACAAACAGCCTCTGTCATCAAAACTAAGTTGCCAGGTTGTTTTTTATTTTTTCTCTGAGGTTTTTGCTTCATTCACTTCATGGATATGATTTCGTCTTAATATTAAAAACGTCTAGAAACCACAAACAAATTCATTTGGTGTGTCTGCTGTAGCTAGAGGAGAAAAGGACATTTTGAAAAAGGTGTAACACATCTGTGCAGACCCACAGGTGATGCAGTAAAAGCTCCTTCATTAAAGTCTGGCTAAACCTTTGTCTGAAAAAATCATGAGAGGTAAATAGTCAGGGAAGTGGAGAGGAGAAGAATGAAAACAGGGGGAAAAATTGCTATTTTTACACCTCAGCAGGTGTTTTGTTACAGGTTGCCTTCCCTGGATTTGCTGCACTCCCTTTATGGCAGCATTTCTGCAGTCTGTCAACTCAGATCAGGAAATTTATTTAAATGAAGTTGTTGTTGTTCCAATGAAGTTCTTGGTGGTTTAAATTCTAGCTGAGCTCTGCCTGCCTCTTCACCCTGAGAGCAACTCCTGGCATTTTCTGTTCTGGGACAGACAAACTCATCCAGAGATCCCAGAAATGGGCCCAATCTTCCTGGATTTCCTTTTAGCCCCAGTTATGGGAGTGCTGTGATGGTGCCAGGATCCATCATTTCTAGGAAAGTTTATTCCTGGCCTTCCTGGTGGTGGGAAAAAGTTGGAAAACATTTTAAAAAATGGACTGAAAACAAGAAAGTGAAGAGAAGCAAAAGGGCAAGAGGACAGAAAGAATTTCAGTCCAGGAAATAGCTCAAATAAATCTTTTCTCCTTGCCTTTGTTATTTTAATTTTTTTGAGATTGGGATTACTTTTGGGCTATGCACTGCTTGTCACATATCAGTGTAGGCACCTGAGGTCTCTTAGCACTCAGGATGTCCAGAAGCTGCTCTAGCAAAAATATTCAATGCATATTAATATTATTGGAGAAATTGCTAAGGCAAATATTTGTGCTGCACAAGCTCTGGAAATAAAAATATTCTTCTTCTGCATGAGTGGCCAAGCACATCATTCCAGTGCAGTGCTGTTGAGAACTTGCAAAGCAGTGTGGATTTTGTGTTAGCAGTGAACTGTGGTTAAATAAAGTTCATTTTTTACTATCATTTAGTCTCAAAAGAGTGAATAAATAGTAATAAGAGCTCCAAACCAAAAGATTTTAGGTGAGGCAGGACACTCGTGGTTAGAATTTTGATACTTGCAATTCCAGAAACAAAAAAGCAATTTTTTTTAGTGATCCTTAATTATAACATCTAGCAATTTTAAACCATGAAGCTTAAAATCTGAGCTTTGAAAACGTTAAGAAACTGAATCTTCTCCAACACAGTCTGGCACCATAGGTAACCCTTTCATTCTTCCCTTTTATTTTCTTTTTTTTCCTTGAGGTAGGTGGTACCTCCCATCATTAAACTAAAGAATTTCTCGCTGGAACATCTAAAGCATGACATTGATGAGACACAGTTAACCTGCACTCCTGTCTGCTGGAGAAGGGGAATAAAAGCTTTCTGGTATGTAAGTTCAAAGAAATGGACCTTTTACCAGATTGGAACAGTTGTCTTGGGAATGCAGATTTATGAAAATTGATCCCCTGTCTTTGTCCGCGGGAACAATGTGCCTTTCTTCCCCACATTTGCCCCCTGTCTATTCTACTGAGTCAGAACTTCTTCAGAAAACTTTTTTTAATTAATAGAGGATACCCTTGCAGCCACAAGGTTATAAGATGTCTCTGACAAGCCTCTCTTTGGATACAGACAAAGAGGGAGATATTTAGACTTCACATTCAATTTAAAGCAGAGGTCAGAGTTCAAAAGTGTAGCTTGCCCCTGTCATGTTCCATTTGGGATTCAAATAGTCAGAAAAACAAAAGGCAAAATGACACATTGCCATCACTGGGATTCTCCCTCTGCTCCAAAACAGGCACAAGGGGGAAAGGAAGGACATTTCCAGTGGTGTTTATTGGGATATTTCCTATATAATCTCAGCATTTTAAAATACCCAAAACAATCAGACCAGAAAAGTAGGTGTATACTGACTATGCCTTCAAAACTGCTTGCACTGGGGAAAAACTTAAAACAAGTTTATTTTTTTCTTCCTTAAATAACCTTACTAGAAACAAATAACTCCAAATCAGAATTTAGGGAACACAGATTATTTTAGATGCCCTTACACTGATGGCTGCTTTATATGAAATTTTCTTGCCATTGCCATTTGGTCTGATTATTTATTTTGTGGAGGAAATAGCAACAACTTCCCTGATTATGCCATTTTCCTGAAATAAAACAATGAAAATGAGAAAAGAGCAGAGTATACACGTTACCAAAATGTGAAATATTTTAGGATTTTTTCCAAATATTTGATTGTATACAATTTTTGCTCAAAAAAATTGCACTCTTGAGAAGCACTCCAGGAACATTTTCCTGCTCATGATGCCCCAGTTGTCTGTAAATACAGTCAGAAAAGAAGACAAGCCACAGAATGCATTATCAGCAGCTACAGAAGCCAAAAAAGCAGCTGAGATAATAAAAAATAGACAAACCTCACTCCTTTTCAAGCATTCTTACCATGTGGAAGCTTCTATTTACACAAGTGCACACTACTCTTTTGACCATAAATACTTTTCTATAAAAATATAAGGGCTGCACAGAACCTGTAGGACTCATCATTTGTTCATTTTTTGTTTTTCACACAGTCCTGTGCCTTCAGATCTATTTCTGATTTTACTCTCACCCTGAACCCCTGCAGGAAACATTTATTTTTTCTCTTACCATGCCAATTTCTGCTGAGCATTCTCCTGAATTCCCCAGCTCTGGGCACAGGAGCTCCTTGTAAGCTCTGCTGTAGCAGAGCTCTGAACTCTGAACCACGTTGTGTTCTGAGTTTGTTCATGCCCACATCTGTGTCCAGCCCCACTCTGGCTGCCCCAGCTGGGAGTGCAGATCTCCTCCAGCTCCAGCTCTGGAGCTCTGCTCCCAAATTGCAGTAATTTCACGCCTATAAGGTATCAGATTATAAGGCGTACTTCTGGGTTGTTGGCAAATTTCTGAACTTTGTAGGCACACCGGACTATAAGGCGCACTTTATTTTTTGCAGCGAGGATCCGTGCGCAACAAAGTAACGAATTAGTAACGGAATGGCGCCATCGCGGGGTTTACTGGCAGCTGCTCAATTTGCAAACATTTTTCATGGATCGGCACAGCCTTTAAACGCAGCCCCAGGCGCCCTCCCCGTGCTGAGGGCCCCAGCACTCCCACCCGCCCCCAGCACTCATGGCTCGAGCTTCTGGGTTGGCAAATTTCCGAACTTTGTCCATATATATGGCACACCTGATTATAAGGCACACTTCCGGATTTCGATCAAAATTTTAGTCAAAAGGGTGCACCTTATAGTCGTGAAATTACTGTAATTATTGTTCACTGATGACTGATCAGGTTTGTTTGGGTAAATCCGTGCAACCACAAGGGTTCCATGTTGAGAAGGATGGCGTGGAAAGTTCTTTTCACTAAGCTAAGAGTTTGGTACAAAACAAGGAGACAAGGCCAGGTCACCTCTTTCTGTTTCTTCTGAGCTGTGTGTGAGCCTGGAAAGGAGTTTGAAGAACACATAGACCCAGCCTAGTTAATTCCACTTGATCAGCAACCTGAAGTGGCAAATATATCCAAGTCCTGAGTTCAAGACTTAATTTCCTAGGGCCACTAGTCCCCAGCCTAAGCAGAATACTTGCCTCTGAACAGGAAAAATTATTTTTACTACAGATTTCTGCACAGCACACGGGCTGTGGATGGCCATGCACCAAGTACCCCACAGTGCAAAAAGAACTAGAAAAATGGCATTTTTTTTTTTTTCCTTTCCCTCCATTTATCTTCATTAGGTGTTTAATTATAACTGGTCTCAGTTTGCTCCCACCACAGGACAGCTCCACCCCAGCTGGAGGTTTGAGAGCAAGCAAGTGCAGGCAAATTCATGTTGGTGCAGAGACCCAGCTGGGCCATGAGAATGGAATTGAAGTGTGGCCTTGGATGGATGTCAGATCTCTGAGCCTGCCCACACACCCTCAGCTCTGTGCACTGGAATTTTCTCCATCCTGCCTTCGACACTGCTGCCATCCACAGAAATGACATTGGGTTTCACCTATAAAATCCTGTTTTTGTAGCCTAAAGACAAACCCAAAGTATGAAAAACACAGAAGACATGCTAGAAATCCTGCCAGATTATTGCACACCTTCCTTCACACCTAAGAATTTATCTCCCTTTCTAGGTTCATTTAAAACAATTTTAAAATGCAAATATTATCCTCAATAACAGCCTCTCCAGTATTTCCAGGACTACTTCATGTTTCAGTGAATGTAAAATGTGAAAGTTTTTGGCTCTGCAAAGCTAATTGTGATGTCTGCCTGATAACATATTCTAGTTCTTAAACTGCATTTAACTTCAGATATTTATATCCCTCATCATCTTCACTGCCCAGTGCTGCGTTATTGAGCATCTCCTCAAAAATACTCAAAAAAAATCATGTTTCTTATAGTATGATATGCTGACTTAAGCTGAAAAAGTTCTACTGACAAAAGAAACAGCATCTCTCTAGGCCAGTCTGTGAGACAACTAATGATTTGTTGGCCAAATACAAGATTTTTAACATGAAGAAGTCTGAGAAGAGCTTGCTGTAATAAGATTCCAGGCAGGGATCCTGCTCAGAGCTGTGTTGTACCCTTGGTGGCAGGAAGACAGATGAAAACCTGAAGTTCATCACAGACCTGGGGGAAAATGTCACTTCCCCAACATCAAAGAATCCATAAGCAGCACTTACATTTTCAGTTCAGAGCGATCAAAGCAGGCAGACAGCATTTTAATGTTTGCTTCCATTTTTAGAGCACACTTCTAATGCAGAGTTGTTGGGTTGGTGGATTTGGGGTTTTTTTCTGCCAGACAAAGTAAGTTGGAGATATTTTCTCACAGCACAAGTTAATGTTCTCAATCTGTTTTTTCCTTTCTGGGGTCTGTGTAGACGAATTCCACAGCAACATTTGATGATAAGATCAGACAGTAGTAGCAGAGACATTTTTAAATCATATTTACAATATGTCCCCTCTGGGCCCACCAAAGAGCGATCTTTCTCAGAACAATATATATTGACAATTTTTTTTTTCTCCATTTAGAGATAATTTTAGCTCTTCAGTGTCATGCAAATAGGCTCAGATAAAACTGTTATCAAGGCATTGGGAGCTCTGCCAGGAAAAGAGCAAGCAAGGCTCCTAAGAGGAATTTGGCTGGAGAAAGGCTTCAGGATTTGCTCTGTTGGGCACAAACTGGAGCATTTTTAAGTCTCTATTTAAAAGACAATGAATAGATAAAAGGAATAAACAAAAGAAACCAAAATCATTAGTTTCTGAAGTCTAAATTTTCTTTAGATGCAGCAAAATTTGCATCCATTTACATGTAAAATGAGGCTTTGTTCAGCTCCTCTGCCTGGCAGCCTAGCAGGGACCCTCAGCAGACCCAGGGACCTTCCCCCTCTCATTCCCAGTGGGATGGGGAAGCCAGGGGCTGGTCCAGTTGGGATCATTTCTGCTGGGTCAGGGTAGCAGCCCAAATCTCTGCCCTCTCCTTAAAAAGGGTTTATTTCATAAGAGAAGGAATCTGTATATGCTTGTTACCCCTTGGCCAAGAAAATGAAGTGCTGCTGGACACCAAACACGAGATGTGCACAGGATACAGCAGGATGAGATATATGAATGCAGTTCCAAATCCACAGCTGGGTGTGGACACAGACACATCTGCTGCTGCTTGGACAGGTTTGATGCAATCCCATCACACAGGCTCCTGCCTTCCGCTGGGTCCTGCAGGACCAGGATCAGGGAGAAGGAAATACATGATCTGATTGGATTCCCATTCCTGGAGAAGAAGTAACACTTAGAGCTGCCAGAGGAAGGATATTGGACAAAATGATTGTCCTAGTTTGGAGGACAGGTGTTTGCTA
>VRYO01000638.1:17435336-17456721 GCA_009812075.1 Sialia sialis | reverse complement strand
ACAAGGGTTGCCTTAGTGTCCCAAAACCCCTGGTTTTATCCTGGTGAGAAACGTCGGGTTTTTCCCACTGGCTGATGCATCTCCCCATGGGATGCAATGATTTCATCAGTGCCACAGTGGGACTCAATGGCCATGAGCAGAAGAGAACTCCCTGCAGGAAGGATGGGTTGTGAAAAGATAAAGAACACTGCCCCAGCTGGTTTATAAAATATGGCCATTAACAGGAGATGTCCCCTTTGGAAATAAAGAACACTGCCCCAGCTGGTTTCAATGGATGGCCCATTAGCAGAATATCTCTCATGGAGATCAGGATCACTGCCGCACCTGGTCTCAACAGATGGGGATAGAATAGATACCTTTGATCAGATCCCATATTATAACCCAAGACAATGG
Source organism: Sialia sialis (assembly GCA_009812075.1). Lineage (NCBI taxonomy): Eukaryota > Metazoa > Chordata > Aves > Passeriformes > Turdidae > Sialia > Sialia sialis. The sequence continues at coordinate 17,456,328 of VRYO01000638.1, read as the reverse complement.
TCCAGTAAAGCAAAGAGAAATCAGTGCAGTGAAGAGTTTGCAAGGAAGGAGGGGGAAACCTTTTCTAAAGAAGGAAGGAAAATTTGTAACCTGGGGTCAAAATCCTTCAGACCGAAAATTCAGCAAACTGGAGAAGGATCTTCACTGACCTCCTTAAACTTTTCCTAAACGCATTTAAGGAAAGGTTCCTTAAACCTTTCTGTCCCTGTGAGATGGGACAACAGCCCAGCTCTGCCCAGGTCCTACCAGACACCAAACACCCACCATAAATCCCTAAACACGCCACAGCTTGTGGGGATCTTGTGGATGAAAGTGATGTAAATATGAGATTATATTATCTGCTATTGTTATTGTAATTTTATGGTCCTGTCTGTACACAGGGACTTAAAACTTTGTAAGCTCTTTTATTGTTTGGCTTTCACTGCCTTGGAGCGTCTTAGTAAATTTATAATCCCTTTTCTTTAGCTTCTTTTTCTATCTCTTTGCTTGACGACCTGGCATGCAATGAATCAAAAAAGGGATATTTATACCCATACTGTGAGAATGTTTACAATGTACAGTAAATTCTGTCTGTGGTTTGGTCTTTGTGTATTTTCAGAATAAATGACACTTTTCCAAACGTACTATATTACTGTTGAATCCACAGAGTCTGTATTTATGTAACTAAAATGCTTTTATTTAGACCTTTGCAACATGCCAAAATCAAAACTATTTTAATGAATGAATCAAAGTAGTGCAGCAAAGAAATCTGTAATGTATTACTGTTTCAAAATACAGATTTCTGTGAAAAGCCTCTCAGATACAAAGAATATGTTTGTTTTATAAAAAGCAATTCTGTTATTTTCATGCTCATTGTTTTAATAACAGAACTTTGATCTTGAAAATATTTTTGCATGAAACATGAATATGGTAATAGCCAAAGTTTCCATTTAGCTGCTGCTTCATGTTCCAAGAATATTGGGTTCCATTACATGTAGTATTTAATAATATACATATGGGCTTCAGGCGACCTCAACGTCTTGATGTAGACACTGTTTAAGTTTTCCACATTTTTCTTCAGATACATGGATTTTCAAGTTCAGGAGCATCAATGATATCACTAAGGGCCTGAATTAGTTTTCCCACTGGCATGGCCTGCTTTGAAGAACATCAAGGTTACAGGAGAATGTTCCAGTCAGTCATGGAGATAGGAAACACTCCATGAGCTCCCCACACTTTATTTGCAGAGCTCCTTAGCAGAGGAACTCAATATCTTGTATTAATTTCAGTCCTCTATAAAGTTTTGGATACCAGGAAGCAGATACTAATATTCCATTTCCTTAATTCCCTTCAAAGGAATTTCCAGAAGTTAAAGCTAAAATCTGTGTTATTTTCATGCAATTTCCTCCATGTAGGATCATATGAATGAATGAATGAATGAGGCAAATCCATCCTTCCCACCCACAAACATTGCTGAGGGAAAAAAGGAGGAATCTGTAAGTTTGTCTGGCACTTCCAGATGTTGAGCAGCCCTGCCTGACCACATCTGGATCAACTCTGCCATGCACCTGCAAGGAGAGCAGTGCCCCTGGGACTGCCAGGCTGTGATGGATGTGCAGGTGAAGGGATCCTGATGGATTTATGGAGGTTGTGTAAATCATCTCAGTAGCACACTGTATATCACAGCTCCAAAATTTACAGAACCATCACTCCTGCTCTGTGTTCACTCCTGACATGAAGCAGAGAAGTTTCTGGGATTCTGCATCCGCTCCCAGGGTGTGAGTTAGTTGGGTCAGAGAGGTGGTGGATCAAGTTTTGAGATGAGATCCATCAAGGAGAAGTTAAAGATGTTCCAGAGGCAGCACTGGGGGCATTCTGAGCCTCCTGGTGGCAATCAGCCTTGCTTTAAATTTGTATAAACACAGCTACACCAGGACCAGAGAGCATCTGCCTTACAGGGAGAGTGATATTGGGCAGAATGGTGCTCTGAGCTGATATTTATTCCTCATTAAGGAACAATTCTGATAAGATGAAGCCTCTCTCTGATCCCATATTGAGTTGTGCGTGTGTTCCCAGAGCTTGCACACCTTTCAAGCATCCTTGGGGTGAATAAATAAATTTTACAAATGGTTATGTGCCTCTAATGGCACCTCTTGAAAGGAAGCTGAACATAATAAATTCTTGTTAATCTTGATGGATGAGTGGGAAGGCAGGCAGGCTAGAGATAGCCAGGGAAGGCAGGAGCATTATACACTTCCATTAGCATTAAACATGCCTGCCTGCCCTTGAAAGCTGATTAGCACCAGCTCCTCAGGAAAAATAATGGAGAAGCTCCAGCATCAGATGTGACCTTGCAGCGCTGTGGCAACAGCAGAAGGCAGAGAGTCGTCTAAGAGTGTTCTTTAATCTCCAGTTACCACATGAGCACCATTAACATTTTAGAGGGTACAAAATCAGGAAGCTTTCTTCTCTCCCACCCTGTCAGTGGAGAGGACCCACACTTGGATTTGACCTGTGTCTTGGGTTACAGTACAGGATGTGATCAAAGGTATCTGTTCTGTCACCATCTGTTGAGGCCAGGTGGGGCAGTGATCCTGATCTCCATGGGAGATATTCTGCTAATGGGCCATCCATTGAAACCAGCTGGGGCAGTGTTCTTTATTTCCAAAGGGGACATCTCCTGTTAATGGCCATATTTTATAAACCAGCTGGGGCAGTGTTCTTTATCTTTTCACAACCCATCCTTCCTGCAGGGAGTTCTCTTCTGCTCATGGCCATTGAGTCCCACTGTGGCACTGATGAAATCATTGCATCCCATGGGGAGATGCATCAGCCAGTGGGAAAAACCCGACGTTTCTCACCAGGATAAAACCAGGGGTTTTGGGACACTAAGGCAACCCTTGTTCCCCTGGACTCCAGTGGAAAACCGGACTTTTTTTCCCACATCATCACTGGATCTTCAGAGGGAAACTGCACCTTGTCCAGGAGCACTGCTCCAACTGAAGCACATCTGTCACTGCAGGAGGATGCAGCCACCATTGAATGGCACTGCTGCCACCACCCTGACTGACTGATGGGTATCAGCTTGGATTCTGACTCTGTCAGTGTTTGGGGTTTGTTTCTTTGTAGTGCTGTATTTCTATTTCAATTTCCCTAGAAAAAACTGTTATTCCTAATTCCCATATCTTTGCCTGAGAGCTCCTTAATTTCAAAATTATAATAATTTGGAGGGAGGGGGTTTCCATTCTCCATTTCAAAGAGAGGCTCCTGCCTTTCTTAGCAGACACCTGTCCTCCAAACTAGGACAGTCTGAAAACAGTGAAATATTTCCTTCCCATGTCTGCCACCCAGGATCAGAGATTTCCTGCCCCCCATCCTTCCATGATCCTCACAAGGGCATTGGCACTCAGAGTGATGCTGGCTTAGGTGGCCCAAAGCAAACAAGGTGGTTATCACCCAGTTCCTGATCCTGGAGGAGCCTGAATCATCTCCTTTGGGCTGTTCATTCCACGTAAGCTTCATCATCCTGGCAAACCTGGAAAATTTATGTTGCCTCTGAATAGAAACAGTCTTCTGCAGAACACACGGCATTTTCATTCAGTAAATATCTTGAATATTTCAGTGCAGCTCCTTTTACATTTAAACTGCCCCTGTCTGGGGTGCACACTGCATCCTGCTGTCCCTGCCACATTCCTGCTTTTCCTTCCTGCAGGCACCTCTGCTTCTGCCTAAACCCTGGGGGCTCCCCAGAGTCTGAACCAGCCAAGATCAGAGATTTGGGGTATACCCTGGGCGCTCCCCAAAGCCTGGAAACCATTCCCAATTATGTGAGGGAAATCCTGGGGGTTTCCCAAACCTGGAACCATCCTCAAGGATTTGAGGCAAACCTTCCCCACAGCCTGAAGCCACCTCTGGGGAATGGGGGCAAAGCCTTCCCAGAGCCTGAAGCCATCCCCAGGGATCTGGGGCAAACCCTGGGGGCTCCCCAAAGCCTGGAGCCATATCCAGGGATTTTGGGGCAAACCCTAGGGACTCCCCAAGGCCTGGAAGCATCCACAGGGATTTGGGGCAAGCCTTCCCCACAGCTTGAAGCCACCTCTAGGGACTGGGGGCAAACCCTTCCCAGAGCCTGAAAACATCTCCAGGGATTTGGGGAAACCCTGGGGGCTCCCCACAGCCTGGAGCCACCTGGAGCAGGGATTTGGGGGAGACCCTCCCAGCCCAGGTAGAGCAGCCCCGGGAGCCGTGTCCGGGCTGCTCTGCACTCCCTGTTCCAGGAGGAAAACCATCTGGACTGCACAGTTCACAACTGGGGCAGGCATTCCAGGGCAGCCAGGCTCCCACTGACTTTCACTTTGTTTTCCTTCAAGCAGGCCCAGTTGCTGTCAGCTTCCCTATGACTTTCTCCTGCTTTAATTTACGTCCCATGCAAACTCCATGAGCATTTTCCACTGGAAGGAGCCAAGGACTGACTTATTCCCCTGCAGCATTTGGGGAAAAGTGATTCTCAAAACAGTTCTGCGAAGAGGTTTGGATGGTTTCTAGTCTGACCATTTTTATTTTCTAATTTAAAATAAAAACCACACTTCTTTCAGTTTTCAAGTTTTATTTGGGCTGAAACTTTTGCTACCAAGCAACAAAGAAGGGTAAAATGAGAACCTTTTAGAAATCACTTTTATATTTTTCAGATCTCAGTCAAGCTTCTGGTATTAGACAGAGTTTAGAGGAAATCAGAACACATTTAATGTAATATAGAACCACATTTAATGTACTGATAATGACACAAACCATCCTGACTAAAGAGCTGAGCACACATCTATGTCCACACATTTAATTTTCTGCTGTGAGGAAAGTTCACTCAGAATTTAGTAAGTTCCTTCTGCAGATCAATTCCATTCAGCATCTTTCCATTTTTAAAAAATAATGTCCTTAAATATCCCTGTAATTCCAGCTTTTCTCTAATATTATTGGCTTGGGAAATGCTGGCAGCTTTCTGTGACTGGAGTGGTCACAGTAGCATGGCAGATATTTATGTCAGAGAAAAGGGAAAGGAAGGAGAAGGGGAAGGAGAAGGAGAAGGAGAAGGAGAAGGAGAAGGAGAAGGAGAAGGAGAAGGAGAAGGAGAAGGAGAAGGGCCACAAGAACATTTTCATTGAGGTTCACATTAGAGTTTAACCATTAGGATGAACCTGTGTTATCCCAAACACCTTCAGAGTAACTATGAATTAAAATAAGTTTCACATTTCTGAGAAATGCTAGAAAGGATTTAAAAAAAAAAAAAAAAAGTGAGAGATTTTTAAACATCAGAGAGTGAATTTAAAAAATGACTGGAAAAAAATCAAATTGATGTTTTATGCTGCCTCTAACCATCACCAATTCCAGCTCTGGAGCTTGTCCCCAGACTCAGCTGAGGGCACCACATTTGTAAGATCAGGCTCATGTCCAACCACATTTTTGTCTTTCTTTTAAGCAGATTAAGTAACTTGCATTATATTTTAAAGATAAATCCCTGGATCTTCCCTCAACCCAATTGAAAACTATTCCGATTAGGCTCTGGAGAATGTTACAACAAATCAGATTTAAGTATTATGGAAACGTGGCAAGTAGGGCTCCAGGGGTTCCTTTGAAATTCCTCAATGAATAGGACATGTAATGTGAGGTTTTGCAATTCCCAAGTGAAGGTTTATGAGTTCAAATTGCAATGTTTCCAAGAGGAGAAGGGAGGCAAAGCCTGCAAGATGTAATAATGTTTAGTAGATTGAATGATAGAGTGAAAAAAATACTCAGATTTGGAACAGATAATTCAGTTTTGATGTCACTGAAGAGCCCTAAAGAATCCCACAAGATCTTTTAAAAAGTGGCCTGAGTGCCAGAAAACCTTGTGTTCTTTTTAATGAAATCAATTGATCTAATAATAGATGGAAAACTGCTCTGCCTTACAAGATTTTCCACTCCAAACAAATGGCTTATTTGGACAAAGATACAACAGGCAAGCCGATCACAAGTAACTCCCCAGTGCAGAGAGCTCAGGAAGGAGTTTGTGAGAATTTACACGAGTCCTACATCACCACTGATACCCAGATACAACCACAGATAACCACAACCTTTCTGCCTCTTGCTTTTTAATCCACCTAAAATACTCCAGCTAAGGGCCACCCCCATCCAGCTGCTGCTATTGCTCCCTGGCAACTCTGCTTTTCTCCATTAGGAAAAAAAAAAATCAGTCATAGGTTGGTTTTGTTGTTTTTTTTTTTTTTTCCCTTAAGGCAAGTCTAGCTAGTTAATTATTAAGTAACTAAATTGCTGAACTAGTTAGGGGAAGGCTGAGCCATCCCCAGGCATGGTTTGGTTTTCTCAGGAGCAGTGAGGAGCTGCAGGCACAGCTCCTTCCCCAGGGATGGCACAGGAGGCGATGGTGCTGAGCCTGCTGCTGAGGATCTCAGCAGAGTCTGGAGATGGATTTCCAGCTGGGATTCTGCCTGGGAGCACTTCTGGAGGAGTCCTGGCAGGGAAGGCAAGCAGAGCTACCTGGGGCTGAAGGTGCTGCACTGCCAGGGCTCTGTGGATTGAGTTGGGATTCCTGCTGAGATTGGGACAGGAGCCTGTTCTGAGCAAGGAAAACCTTGCTGTTTACATGAGGATGCCAAACAGCTGCCCAAGGAAGGGCAGAAATGTAAACTCTTTGCTGTGAAATGTGCAAACTAACTGTGAACTCACATTTGCCATCTCCCTGCACAGCTCAGAACACTTTGTCTTCTTATTTAGGCATCCCAGTGTCATCTGCAGCCTGGGTCTCTCTCTCAGCTCTCTGTTTGCAAGGACTAAATGAAAAATCAGACATTCAAACACCCAGCTAAACTGCACTAAATCAAGCCTGGAGCAGCAATGCTCAGTGACTTCTGCAGAAAGCATCTTTCCTAAAGCCCAGGGATATTCAAACGCTGCCAGCAGCACAAAAGGTGCTGCTTGCCTGGGCTTGGGCTCAGCAGGAGACAAACGAGCTTTGATGGGTCACTGTGGTCAAGACACAAAGGTTCCCCTTGGGCTGTTCCTGCAACAATCCCTGAGCTCAGAGAAAACACAGCCAGGCTCTGAACCCCAAGCCTGGTTTATGTAAACTCTGATGGTTTCTCAGACTGCTGGTTCCAGAGACCGATTTATTCTTGCTAGGATTAAGGAGATAGAAAAATAACAAGCTGCACTGCATGCTGCCAGTCATTTGAGGTGGATTATGGTCTGACTGATAATGGAGGCTCTACAGAATATTATTCAGATTCCCAGACAATAAATCTTAGAAGTGATGTCTGGGATATTGTTCCAGTCCAATAGCATCTCTCAAACATTTATACAGTGGTGTGTTTATACAGCCAGTTTTATTTGGAGCAGTGGTCTCTCTAGATTGATTTAAAGAGCTCAGAAAGCCTTGGAGCATGTCTTGGTTTGGTTCCCCTCTAATTAATCAGTATTGAGAACAAATAAGCAAATCACCAGGAAAAAGAAATTGCTAACAGTCGTTTTTAAAGCCAACAGAAATTCCCTTCATACAGATTTTGTGTGAGTCTGCAGACAGCACTCACAGCCAGGGATTGCTCCCCCACTCCCACTTGGTGTAAATGCAATACAGCTACAAGAGTGGGTGATTATTCAATCCCTACTAATCAACTTTTTCTTACTGCTCTGCTTTACACATACGTTTTATAGTATGAACTTTTCTTTTAACATCTATTCTTGCTAACACAGAAACTCTTCCTCATGTTGCTGCTTCCCACAACGACCATCCAGATCCTGTTCCAGAGGTACAGGATGCACAAGAGGTCTGAGAGAGGAACCCAACCTCTGTGGTCAGTTGTGTTGAAAACATTCATGACAGTTTTCAGTGCTAAAACTGGGTGTTTCTGGGGGTTGGCTGCAGAAGACACCCAGAAAAGTGCTGCCTACACTATAATTTCTGCCTTTAGCATCTTCTGGGTCAGCATTTTCTCAGTGAAATTAGGGATAAATTGATAAATGGCTAAAGTTAAAAAACAGAAAAGCTATTTGGGGCTTCACCAATGTGTTCTACTAAACAGTGAATTTGTTTTATCAAGACCATATTGAGATCCACCTGGAACATTTTCAAGACATGCATTAGCTCTATAAAAATGGCACAAGTTGATTTAGGCAAATTACAGTCATAGAGAAATGGATCAGAATACTTTGCAATACTGTACAAAAACGTTTCTCCTCAAAAGACAACAAGCTTTGCAAACTGGAACATTGGTTTTACGTGTCCTGCTGAAGTTTGCGCATTACTGAGATTGTATCAGAGGCTTGGTTCTGCATAATGATTACTGTGCTTCCCAAAGCCACAGGTTTTACATGAACAGGTTCAGAGCTTCACAGCTGCAGTGCTACAGCTCAGGATCTGACCTGTCATGAACCAATTACCACTGAACAAACAGCACAAAATTCGTGCTTGTTTGGTGTCGCCAGTCTTTTGTTGGGTTGTGTTGTTTAGACACAATTTATAAGGGAGAAAAGAGAGAAGTGTCGGTAAAATTAATCCAAAGTTTTTCATGAGGTGCACAGGATTTGCATGGCTTCTATTTACATCCACAAAATGTAAATTCCTCCTGCTGCAGACAGCTGGCATAGCCACCTCCTCTTTGGGTACATTGAAAAATACCTCAGGTAATCTGCTTAAATATTACAGAGACTATTAAGAGCCTGATCCAATGCCAGCAGAAAACCAAAGTGTCACATGCTATGTATCTGGAGTAGTCTGAATTGTAACACTAAAAGTACCTTATTTCCTTTGGAGAAGCCACAGACAACCCCAGAAGAGCAGAAGAAACCAAACCCTTAGGCAGCAATCTGGAGCCGCCGTTTTTGGTGAGGAAGAACACTGAACATTTGTTTTCCCCTGAAAAATCAGAGCAGTCACTTTATTCACACATGGAAACACAACCTCCCCACTATGTTTAATGTCGCAAAAATGCTAACTGCTCACGGGGGAAATATCAGATCAATGCTCAAAAGCAGCTGGGAAGGACCAGGGGAAACATTGCACAAGCTCTGCAAGCACTTTGTGGAATATTTAGCTGGCACTTTTCTGGAGCGTTTTGTGAGCATTTTCTGATATTTCTGAAGGCATGCTGGGAAAATGCTATGGGAAAATAGCAGTCAGGCAGCAAAGCCATATGAAAAAAATCAACAACAAATAATAATGAAAGAAGCTGATTTATCCCTCAGATAAATCAATGTTAGGGCAGAAATACACTGTGTACAGCAGCATTTCTTGCTAGGGAAGCACCAGGATACGTTGTGTTGTTTCTATATTCAACTCTCCTCGTTGCTACTCCCACCAAGATGAGAGACACACCGATGTCTCCACACATTTCAAGAAATCTGACAGTCTCACACCTTCCTCCCTCTTGGCTTATCATTGATTTTATCCAGCTTCTGTGGATTTTCAAGAATGCAGGCACAGTTTTAACAGCAACAGCCTGCCCTGGATTGTGCAGAACTGATTGCCGCTTCAGCAATTTATATTCACTCGAGTTGTAGCTCCCTCTTTAAAGATGTTTCTTCTTCAGCATTATTTCAAGGACTATACCCCTCTGCCTTTGTCCTGCCTCCTGTGGAACACTTTCCAACCAAAGAGAAGTTTTCTTAACTCAGCACCTGCCTCCACCTCCCTCTCCCGTTCTATTTCAAAGTTTTCTCCGTAGTTCCATGACTTTGAAAGGAATGTACACCACACCTCACAGCCTGTTCTGCTCTCTTTTTTTTCCAGGTCACTTTGCTGGTGCCCTGCTGTGCAGAACCCTCAGGGTTTGGGGACACACAGAGCCCCTGCCCTTGTGACAGACTCGCCTCCACAGAGCCAGAGCAACTGCACAATGCCACCAGCAGCGTGCAGACACAGATTGAGCATTAACATCCAGCAGCCAAGGCCCCAGAAGGGTGGATATTCCAGGAAGGAGCCAAGCCCTTGAGCAATAGAACAGGCCTGCCAAGGACAGCCAAGTAAAACCAGATGCAGTGGCTTGGAAAGCCACAGAGTGGGAACTGCACTGGCTGGCAGCGTGAGATGAGCAGAAAGGGAGGAGACAGGGAACGGAGAGGAGAAATGAAAGGAGGAACAAAAGAGCAGCTGGGAGAGCTGACACGGGCAGTGTGTTTGGCAAAACGTGAAATTGGTGAATCATGGTATTTTACTGTGTATAAAAAAAACCTTACCATTACTACTTGACTTTTACCATTACTATTTCCAGCTTTGCCATTACTATTTGCACTTTTACCATTACTATTTCCACTTTTACAATTACTATTTGTACTTTTACCATTACTATTTCCAGCTTTACTATTACTATTTGTATATTACCATCACTATTTGCACTTTTAACATTACTATTTGCAGCTTTACCATTTCCAGTTTTACCATCACTATTTGCACTTTTAACATTACTATTTCAATTTTTACCATTACTATTTGTACTTTTACCATTACTACTTGTACTTTTACCATTACTATTTACAGTTTTACCATTACTATTTTCACTTTTACCATTATTATTTGTACTTTTACTATTACTACTTGTACTTTTACCATTACTATTTGTACTTTTACCTTCACTATTTCCAGTTTTACCATTACTATTTATACTTTTACCATTACTATTTCCATTTTACCCTTACTTGTGCCATTGCCCTCCTTTCTCAATCTATTTGTCTTCAATAAACTCCCGTTTCTTGCACGTGTGCAAACTTCACACAGCAGAGGTCAATGCAGTGCTTTTATAAAATAACTGAGGCTAATGCTGAGGGAATGGCAAATGTACAACAAAAACAAATCTCAGCAACTTGAAAGAGCCTTGCAAGCCTCCTGCCATAATTCCCAACACCAGCTCAGTACACTAACCTTTGCCTTTAGAATAGCTGTAGTCAGATAAATCATTTAACTCTACCATCAAGGTTGTTACCTTTGGCTTTTTCCATTACTTTCTATCTTGTTATTCAATGACTTAAATCACTCACTAGAGCCTACTTCATCAAGCTTCAATAATCTATGAAACAACTATTTTATCATGGTTTTTTGAAGATTTTTCACCAGTCAGCCCAGTTTTCTTTACAAACATTATTGAATTTCATTTTACATTAAGGGAGTAAAAACTCCACCATGGATTAAAAAAATAAAAAACATTGGAAGGCATGAAGTCATTGCAGAATAAAATATATATTTATTTAGGTGAAACCTGCCTTCAGAACCAAATAATTTAGTCTTCAGAGGCTGGGTTAAAGGGCCAAGGTTTGGAGTTTGCAAACCCCAGAGGCACAGCAAGCAAGGCTCCCACAAACACGAGCAGCCCCTGGTGTCTCAGCTCCTGGAGATGGAGCAGCATGGCAGGGCAGGCACCTCCCACCCCCAAATGCAGCTGTTTAAATAGCAAATTCAAACTATGATCCAGGAAGGTGCCTGCAGCAGCTCTGTGTGCGATGCTGGCACTGGCAGCAGGGCTGTCCCTGGCTCCATGGCACAAAGCCCCTCTAAAAGAGCATTTATTTTCACTGCAGGATGGAAAAAATCTCACTGCAGCCTTTACAAACTTGCTAGTGGAAAAGGAATGAGGAGGAGGTGTGGGAGCAATCTCCTCACTGTGCTAAAGCAATACACAAACAGCCTAAAACAATCTCAAACAATCCTAAAGCAGCCTGCAGCAGCACGAGCTGGGCGAGGATCTGCTCCCAGAATTAGCACCCGGGACTGGGAACTGCTCTGATCTCCTGGTGCTCTGCAGGATGCTCTGCACTTTGGGTGCCAGCTCCATCCCAAGTTAATGGCTGAACTTTCATCCCTCTGTGAAAAACACGAGCTGCAGTGAAAGAGAAGTCATGCCCATGGAATTGCTGTTCAGACCATTGCAAACTTTTATTCCAATTGCAAAGGGAATTTTCACAGAGAGTATAAAGCTAGAACAGTTCTGGTTCATTCTAGACCCAGCCATGTCAACACAATCTTTAAAAAAATATATATTCCTGTCCTCCTTCCAACACTTTTCCACTTAAAATAAAGCATCAACTGTATTATTATCATTACTCTGATAATTTTTCGGATTAAATTTTCCTCGTATTTTTATGTGGTATCCTGGTTAACAAATTAATTTCTTCTTCAAAACTGCTTTTTTCATTAAAAGAAAATCACAAAATATATTTCAACAAAACTTTAAAGAAAAAAATGTACAGAAAATTTACATTTTGCACTTAGAAATTCTAAAAAAAACCCCATGGAGAGTATTTCCTCATAATGATCTGTTTCTAATTTGTTACAGTGACAACAAGCTTGACATTTCAGGGAGTTCTCAGAAAATTCAGCTTTTATTTTTTCAGTTAGATCTAGTATTTATATTAAAAACTCACATTCTGTCACTGACAAATGGAGCAGAGCCTGCCAAAATAGAAAGATTCACCTTTTCTTCCTTTTGGAACTTTTGTAAAAGTGCAGAAGAGATCTTAGAAACCCCAAGTAGACCTTTAAAGCAAATGTCTAAAATGTTAATGAGATTTTAGACCATACTTAATATTGCAAAACCACAAAGGGGGGAAAAAATAAAGCAGAAAAAAAAGAAGAATAAAGGAGCTGGAAGCTGCCTAGATCAAGAGATTTGAAACACAAAAAAAGGCTAAAAGTGAAATAGTTATGAGAGCTACACAAAAGGTTTTTCATTAGAGGGAGATGGAGATGCAGATTTCAGGATGGCAGTGAGGTGGATGTGCAGCAGGGTCCTGTGCCCTCAGCTCTGTGCTGTTCACAGCACAAACACGGATTTGAGAGCTCCCGACAGTCCACATCAGCACACAAATAAATTACAGCAATTTCACCTGTATAAGGCACACCGGACTATAAGGCACTTTTTTTTTTTTTTGCAGCGAGGATCCGCGCACAACAAAGTAACAAATTAGTAACAGAATGGCGCGATCGCGGGGTTTACTGGCAGGTGCTCAATTTGCAAACATTTTTCACGGATTGGCGCAGCTTTAAACGCAGCCCCAGGTGCTCTCCCCGTGCTGTGGGCCCCGGCACTCCCGCCTGCCCCCGGCTACAGCTGCCGTGACTCTCACAGCGCGCAGCTCAGCTCGCACTTCTGGGCTGGAAAATTTCCGAACCTTGTCCATGTCTAAGGCACACCGGATTATAAGGCGCACTTCCGGGTTTTGATCAAAATTTTAGTCAAAAGGGTACGCCGTGATATTACTGTACATGAACCAGCCCTTGTGGGAAGATCTTGGAAGCCTCTGAACACACTCACCAACCACAGTTTCTTTTATCTAAAGAAACTCAGAGCTTCTCCAGGACTCTGCCCATGCTAAGAAGAAGAGTCTTCATACCTTCAGGTGTGGTTGGATTTTGTTTTAAAGAGAAAAACCCCAAAACTTCCTCCTGTTTAAAAAAAACAAACAAAAACCTTCATGTTCCTTTTGTGTCTGAAGAGCAAACCTGGGGATATTTAGTAGCTGGGATGTACCTTCTTTCTTTGAGTGTCTGAGGTTCCAAATACACACAATTCAGAGTAATTCAGAGTAATTGAATTCAGAGTAATTTGGTGCATATTAAAGAGGAAAAAATGGCCTGACCTGGTGTAGCCTCACCCACAGCTTCAGTTTATCCCAAAGCCCTAAACTACAAGAAATAAAGAAACAACTATTTGAAATCTGTGCTCACCAAGTCCTGGAACACTCTTTTTAAAGACTTTTGTTTTAAAGCAATACAAACTGCAGAGAAGATCCAAGGACTGAAAGGCTGCCTTAAGACACCACCATTTTCCAAAACAAGAAAAAAAGTGGAGCCAAAAGTTCCATTAGGATCAAATTAGAGGTGCTTGAGCCCAGAATCCTGCCTAAAAGCAATTAGCTGTGGATCCTCATCTCACACAGATAATGGCAGGGGCTGTTTGCAGGGATTCTCTCCCAGATCCTGGTGAGCAGTGATTTAGAAACTTCTGGAGACAGACGTCAGCACCAAGAGCTGGATTTATCGCCCCAAGATGCTCCATGCCCTAGCTAAACCCACAGGTAGCTCTGGGCTCTGCATCATCCTGCTCTAACACCCATCAGGAAAACCCAGCACCCCCTCCAACCTTTTATTCTTTTCTATCTTTCGGCTCACCTGACGCAAAAATTCAGAATTTGTACTAAACAGCCTGGGCTTTCCTTAAGGCTTCTGGTTGTGAACTGACATGTTTTAAAAAGGGATTTTTTTCTTTAGTTTATACAAATGTAAGCAGAGCTGTAAATACACAAGCAGGGTGACTGCTTACCTAAGGAATGGTGGATGATTCCCAAAGCCTGCTTGTCAAATACACCTCATGCAAGTATTAAGAACTGTTTATTTTGGAAACGGAACAAAAGCATCCTGAGATAAAGCAGCGTAGCTCATGTGGAAAAACCAGAACATTCCACATCATTCACAGTCATCCTATGAAAAGCGAATCAGTTTCCATTCCTGTTCTTGAAAACAGGAGTGTTTTTATTCATGTTTCAACAGAGGAAGGTTGGACTTAAAAAGATGTCTTGGGTTACAGTACAGGATGTGATCAAAGGTATCTGTTCTGTCACCATCTGTTGAGGCCAGGTGGGGCAGTGATCCTGATCTCCATGGGAGATATTCTGCTAATGGGCCATCCATTGAAACCAGCTGGGGCAGTGTTCTTTATTTCCAAAGGGGACATCTCCTGTTAATGGCCATATTTTATAAACCAGCTGGGGCAGTGTTCTTTATCTTTTCACAACCCATCCTTCCTGCAGGGAGTTCTCTTCTGCTCATGGCCATTGAGTCCCACTGTGGCACTGATGAAATTATTGTATCCCATTGGAAGTTGCCCCAGCCGGGGGGAAGAGCCCAACATTTCTCACCAGGATAAAACCAGGGGTTTTGGGACACTAAGGCAACCCTTGTTCCCCTGGACTCCAGTGGAAAACCGGACTTTTTTTCCCACATCATCACTGGATCTTCAGAGGGAAACTGCACCTTGTCCAGGAGCACTGCTCCAACTGAAGCACATCTGTCACTGCAGGAGGATGCAGCCACCATTGAATGGCACTGCTGCCACCACCCTGACTGACTGATGGGTATCAGCTTGGATTCTGACTCTGTCAGTGTTTGGGGTTTGTTTCTTTGTAGTGCTGTATTTCTATTTCAATTTCCCTAGAAAAAACTGTTATTCCTAATTCCCATATCTTTGCCTGAGAGCTCCTTAATTTCAAAATTATGATAATTTGGAGGGAGGGGGGTTTACATTCTCCATTCCAAGAGAGGCTCCTGCCTTTCTTAGCAGACACCTGTCTTTCAAACCAGGACAAAAGACTTGAGGAAATGCTTATGTGTGAGCAGACAGGGATAAATAGAGCTTCACCTCTTTTTCATGGGGCCAGACTGTCAACTGAGGGCAATCAGATTTGTCAGCTCAATGCAATCCCAAACACAGTGCCTGTGCATGTGCCACCTGACAGCTCTGCAGCCCCCAGTGCATGGAGAACTGCAAAATGGGAGAGGATGCTCAATTTGTGTTCACTCAGCACTCTCCACTCTCTGAGATGTGGGCTGGCCCCCACCACAGCTGAACTCATCCTCCAAACCCCTACAGAATGTGCCTCTAAATTATGGCTTGTGTTTTATGTCCCACCCATCAGCAGTGAGTTAATTACAGTCTGGATTTAAACATTATCATTACTGACAACGTGCAAGATGTGTTAAAGGGGAGGAGGCATACATGATGTCAGTTCTCCTGCTCTAAATTGTTTAAATAAGGGAGGGGAAGACAGGAAATTATACAGTGCAAAATGTGGTGTCTACATCAGAATTTGATACCCACTGCATGCTGGGGGAACTCAAAGATGCAGCGTTTGTGGCCCTATAAACTGGGTACCAAAAATTTTCTGGGATGTAGGATCCACTGAAATTTGGAATCCTTGTGTAGTTTCCAGCAGTGGTCAGGTCTGGGCCTCAGTCTTGTTCTCAAATCCCAGACTTGCTCAGAGTAAGAAACTGCTCACCAAAACTGGCTCCAGTACCCAGAGAAGAGTTCAGAAAAACCAGAATTCCATTTCTTCAGATAAAGATTTGCTGAATTAAAACAAGCACTTCTATTGCATTAAGCCCAGCCTTCAAACATGGCTAACTCTCCCATATCACAAAGTGGACTGTTGATAATAAAATGTACAGTAAGTAACTTTAAGACTCAGATATTGCTGTGTTAATAATGTTACTATTCAGACAAAGAGCAGCCAAAGTCAATATGGCTGGTTGATCAAATTTCCTAAAGAGCCCCAGAAAGAAGAGCATTATTTTATATTTTTCTCTATCCATATTAATATAGGAATGCATACTTAGAGCCAAAATTCTTGTGGCTCTTTCCTCTCAGCTATTCCTAAATAAAATACAAACTCTTCTATTTCATTAGCTGTGTGCAGAGAGGAGAAGGAAACTGGTTAGGAAACAGGCTCAGATGCTGCCAGCCCTTCAAGTTTGTCTGGACAGCAGCTTTTCTGAGGCACTGGAGTGGCTCTCAAGCAACTCCACAAAAATACGAATGGAATGTCAGGAAATGCTCAAGTGCTGTCTTTCACTTCTTGCTTAGATGCTTCTGGAACAGAGGGGCTTGGTGTGGACTTTTCACACAGCTCAGACTTAAGGCACCGTTTATCTCTAAGAACCCATTTTTATTTCATATCCACCTTCTCCTTGCACGTGTAAAACCCTGAAATGTCACTCAGCTGCCAAGTCAGAGCCTGACCTTTCACAAAATACTGCCTATAAATGTCATATAAACCATTTTCATTATGAACCATCTCTACTGGGCTTGATGGCTCCACCATCACACAACTGACATTTTATCTGACCCATATTCCCCAGCTCTTCTGTGCACCTTCTACTAATGCAAACTTTTATTTCTGCCAGCAGTAAAAATAAAGGACTGAGGCAAGTTCACTTGAAATTCAATGATAGGAGCTACATAGATAGATAAAGAGATCCATGTAAGACAAACATAGTACAAGAAAGGTCGTAAAATGTCAAAGAAGACAGAATCTTTCAACTTTATAACTCCCTCCAGTGCTTGGCAATGGAAGAATGCTGAGAAGATCTCAATATTTTAGGTATATTTTAAGATCTTGCACATATTCTAGATATATTAAATATATTTAAAATATGCTCAGGACCACTGGGAGTGGTCCAGCTCATTAATTAAGTGCATGAGGAAGACCATGTTACATTGGATATGTCCATTAACCCCAGGGGATTTGTCAGAATGACCCAGATGATTGATATGGAGAGGGACTCGAGTCTCTGCATTACCTCATCATTCCCCCCTTTGCTTTTTAAAAGCAAGTTGATGAAGAAAAGTAATTTTAAAAAATAAAAATCAGATTTCTTGTAAAGACTTCATAATCCAGTGTAAAATGATCCCAGCTTTATGGACAAAAGGCAGGTGAAGATGAATTGCATACTATTTTCTGTGGGAGACTGGAAACTTCACAGCAGCAGGAATAAAATCCACAATCTGAGTGAAACCTGCAGCAAACCCCTCATTTTTGCAGCCCTTTGAGGGGTGGCATTTCTGCCTGTGCTGCATGCCAAGGTGACATGGCCTCACCCTTCCTTTGACAGGGGAGCAGAGCTAAACGGGAGAGCCTCAGTGGCTCAGCAGTGGTGCCAGCCCAGCAGTACTGCTGAGGATGAGAGAACTTACTAAATAAAAACGACCTTCCTTAGCTGGGGCACTGTAATTTCAGCCCTGGAACCCAAACTTCTCCTCGGTTACAAACCTCAGGCTTTGAAAAGAACATTAAAGGCTCATGATGAGAGGCTGATTTTTAGATTTTTTTTCATTTTTTTTTCTTTCCAGGGAGAACAGAAATGTGTCTCCAGTAGGGAAAGCTCCATTTGTGCCTTCTCCCATGGATAGAGGCAGCAGGGAGAGGGGAACTTCAATTCCCTGTCAACACTCCAAGCTGCAGTCTCAGTGCAAGGCTGCAGTGGCCTTCAAAAGCTTTAATTAATAAATAAAGTATCTATTGCTACAAAAATGTCATATTAAAGTGCATCACAGAATTCAGCACAGCATCTGCCCAGCCATGGCTCCAAATGAAAATGTTATTCCAGTTCTTGCCTGTATTTTCCATCCAAATATTTGTGCAGTTTCAAATAGCCCAAGGAAGCTGGTCCTGACGTCACCCTGGTGGAAATCAATAAAAGCTCTGCCTCTGCCTTCAGGCAGTGGCCTCGAGCATCCTGTGGCGACAACTTTGAAATCCTAAACCCAAACCTCCATAGGAATCACTGAAGGAATTAATTTTCTATTTACAACCATCCTGAGCACACAGGGCAGTTTATGAATTGGGTAAAGAAGGTTGCAAGGTGCCGGTCGCTGATTTGGAGCAGCTCTCCCAAAACTGCCTGCTCAGAACCAGGTGCTCTGATGGATTTCCCCACCAGAGGACACAACAAGGAGCACCCAACCCCCCTCAGCTGGGCTAGGTGCATCCCCTGATCAGGGAGTGGAAAGGTTTATTTCATATAAAATGGGAAAACCAGATCCTGTGATTAATAACAGCAATCCCAATTTTGTGGCAAACTGCTAAACAAGAGTGCTGGCAGGGAAGTGTGACCTAGAGCTGAAGTGTGGGGACTCAGCAGGGCAGAGCTGCTGCAGGAGGAGAAGTGGCACTGAAGGAGGGGGAATGGCAGGAGGAACGAGTGCGCAGAGGTATCCCGAGGAGAAACAGATGGCAAAGAGAAGGAAGATGCAAAAGGCAGTGAAGCACAGGAAGAAGTACGGTAATCACTACTACAGTTTAAAAAGAATAACCCAAAAGTCAGCAATATATGTGTATTAATTAAACTTCATTACCCTGCCCTGCACACAACCTTCAGATGGAGTTAACAGAAACCTACATGCACAGTTCTCTATTACATCATCTGCTTCTTTTTTTTTTAAAAAAAAGTAAAAATTCCTCAGTTAGGTATATCACCCTAAATACTGATGCATACTCCCTTCAGCAGGGCAATGTGTGCAGCCAAAAGCAACCTCAAGCTATATGGAACATTAATAATTAGAATGAGCACCACAGATGGAATTCAGATTTGAAAAGGGAAAAGCCTCAGCACTAAAAAAGACTTGTCTGAGGCTGAAATGGGAACACAGTTGTGTAACCATGAGTCTTGCCACCTTCTAGAGGTCACCAACACACAAAAAATCATCCCAGGCATTCAGAAAGTCATTTTATTGGGACATAACAGACGTACACTAAAGGTCACTCAAAGCTGAAGTTTCTTGCTGGCTCCTGCTTTGCCATAAAGCAAAACACATTAAAAGAACAATTGAGCTGCTCTGTGGCTCTGGTGCACATGAGAATTCTGCATCACTCTCCACAATGAACAACGCTGGTCTCTTTTATTGCTTTTTTTTCAGCGCTTGAATATCTGCCTTGTAAGAGAAATTGCTTTTGCCTAATGCTGTGTCTGGTGCTTCAGGTGTGGTCTGGCTGGCTTTTTACAGCATATTCAGCAGTGCTTTTAAATCATCCCTGGGCAGAAATGATATCAAAAGTGGTGACTTTTAATGAGCTACATCCAAGTGGCAGCAGCAGGGCATTGGCAGCCTGTGCAAACAGAAAAATCTTCTCCCTTTTCCATGGACAGAACTGTTCTCTGCTCCTGGTGGCAGGGGAACTGAGGTTCTTGTTCACAGATCTTGGGGGGATTAGAGTGAAATGACACTGAATGAAGTGTTTTTACTTCTATCAAATGTACGGCAAGTTTATTTTGGAACACTTTGGTTGTAATGGGCAGGAGGTATGTAGCTGTTCTGGGTATTATCTATAGTAATATAAAAGTATAAAGAGATCATTTAAGAAAATAATTAAGAAGAAAGAGGAAGAAAGGATAAGAGTAGACAGTGGAAAGATATCACCACCCGTGGATCCAGAAACAAGACCTGACTGCTGCAGTTTGATGCCCTTTTGTCAAAGTGCTGGTCTCAGTCTTCATCCCTCAGGGGTGGAGGAAATCCATGGAACACAAAGTTTGGTGGGATAACACACGTTCAGATTCAGGAGTTAGTGACCAGGGACCGCCCCTGGAGAGGGAGTTTTCCACTTTTCTGCAAACTGTGGATCATGAGTCTGGAGACACTTTGGAATCTTTGGTGGTTTATGGCCCCTTCTCAGACATGACTGCATAGCTGAGCCGGTTGTGCCTTCTCAGAAGGGATGAAAATGCTCAGGTCGGTGTGTGAATATCCTGAAACTTCCACAGGGAGGGCATTTTCACCTGAGCCAGGTGTGTAAGGGAGGACATGGACATGGCAGGAAGCATTACCCGCTCCAGGTCTGATTCCTACTGCCCTTCTCCCCTGTCTGACCCAACCCCGGGCTGTTGCTAAACAAAAGTTGGTTTGTCGTGGCCACCCTCTGGTGGTGGGAGTCCATCCCCCCTGAATCCGGGCTGTTCCTGGGCACATCAGAGACTTTGCCACCTCAAACCCGAAACTTCTCCTCCTCTCCTTCGGCTGGGGGTGCAAACCTGGCCCCAGCGAAGCACCCTGTTGCTTTTGCAAATCATTAACCCTTAACGTTCCCGTGCCTCACACACCGCCAGATTGTTCTGTTTGCACTTTTTCTCGTCGGCAATGTAAGAATTCTCACGTGAGGATTGAGCAGTCAGCCCAATTTCGGGTCAGCTCGTCCAGGACCTGACCCCCGGGGCAATTGCATGACTGCCCTTTCCTAAAGTCATCACAGAGCCATTGGATGGTTTGGGCTGGAAGGAACCTTAAATACCATCTGGTTTCTATTGCAATAAGCAGGGGCACATCTTCCACTAGACCAGGTAGCGCCCCTGCCCCGTGTCTGTCCGAGCTGATGTGTCTGTCCCACATCGCTCCATCAGTCTGTCACCGCTGCCCGCGGCGGAGACCGCTCCATCCCCTCCCGGTCTCACCTTGTCACACCCCTCCATCCCTCCCTCCATCCCTCC
>VRYO01000638.1:17420366-17434336 GCA_009812075.1 Sialia sialis | reverse complement strand
CTTTCTTTCTTTTCTTTGGTTGTTTGCGGCGGAGCGGAAGGAGGATGGGGTTCGAGCTGGATCGCTTCAGCGGGGAGGTGGATCCCGACTTCAAGTGCAACCTGTGCAACAAGGTGCTGGAGGACCCGCTGACCACCCCGTGCGGCCACGTCTTCTGCGCGGGCTGCGTGCTGCCCTGGGTGGTGCAGCAGGGCAGCTGCCCCGTCAACTGCCAGCGCATCTCCACCAAGGAGCTCAACCACGTCCTGCCCCTCAAGAGCCTCATCCTCAAGCTGGACATCAAGTGCGACAACCACGCGCGGGGCTGCGAGGCCGTGGTGCCGCTGCAGCACCTGGGCGAGCACGCCGAGACGTGCGACTTCTCGCCGGCCAAGTGCCGCAACCGCGGCTGCCGCCAGGTGCTCAACCTGCGCGACGTGGAAGCGCACATGCGGGAGCGCTGCGAGGCGCGGCCCGCGGGGCTGTGCGAGCAGGGCTGCGGGCTGGTGCTGACCCACGGCGAGCGGCGGGCCGGTGGCCACGGCTGCCTGCGGGCTCTGCGCGCTCACGGCGCCGCGCTGCAGGCGCGGGCGGCCGCGCTGGAGAAGGCGCTGAAGAAGGAGGCGCTGCGAGCCGGCAAGCGGGAGCAGTCGCTGCTGTCGCGGCTGGCGGCGGCACAGCTGGAGCTGCAGGTGACGGCGCTGCGCTACCAGAAGCGCTTCACGCAGTACAGCGCCCGGCTGGATGCGCTGGCCCGGGCCCGCGCTGCCTCCCCCGGCAAGGTAAGGACGGGCTCCGCGCTGCCCCGCGTCCCTCGGGATGCTCCTCGTCCCGTGCGCCCCGCCCGGCTGGCCGCGGGGCTTCTGGACAGCCCATCCGGCCCCAAATCCCTTCTATACCTGAGCTCTGGAGTTTAATAGCAGCGAAACGCCGGCTTTCTTGTTCATACAGAATATGCTTTCTGTGGGTGCGTATTTTAGGTGTGAGCATCATTGCTGGCTGGACCCCATAAGGTAACTCGCACAGAAAACTAACAAGGTCGCAGTATTGCTGTTTTCTCTTGGCTCTCTTCCCCGAAGAAAACTCTGAAAGTGGCTGGAAATGGTACTAAGCCAGCAGAAATTGACTCCCAGGAGTCACACAGAGTGGAAGGAATTGGAAGAAGCCGCTGAGACCCGCTGCTTTGCAGAGCCTGAGCTCACCTAGCATCCCACAGTGGGGCTTCCTAGAAAACGCAGCTTTGGGATTAACTGTGACGCAACTCGGACACTTCGCCAGCTATTTCAGGATCTGCATCTTTGTAACATCCAGATACAAGACATCTGCTGTGTACTGTGATTTCTTTCCCGGAGTCACGCAGGGTTCTTTAATTAGGAAGGGAAAAATTAACTTGATTTCGACCCCTCAAAGTTAGACCATTTATAAAATGACCAGAATCAAAAGCCAGAGCTACAACAATCCCCAAGTTTTAATTGGAATGAGGCTCCCCAGCAAGGGAAGCTCTGGAAGTCAATTATCTTTTAAATGAAGACATTCAGAGTCCTCCCAGTGACCTGGAATGTGCTACCACAGACACAGCAGTATTAAACCGTTCAAAACTGTCAGACCTCTGTTTTCACACCTTTGGTAATGTTGAGGCTGTAAAAGCTGTGTAGAGGAAATAAAACTTAATGTTAGAGGATCGGGTTTTTTTAACCTTAGGAATCCAGGGCAGAACCCATCCTGTTTTTAACTCAAACCAGAAAATACTTCAATTCTAAATGAACTGTTCTAACTTCAGACAATACTGGGTGTGTGCTGGTCAAAATCTTAGTTGTGCCATTAAAATAAGTTGGGGATTCACAGTCATATCAAGATTCGGGACAGTTGTGTCCCCCCCTTTTCCTGCAGCACTTTGCCATGGCATTCTGGAGGCTTTCTGCTCCACTGCTGGTGACAGGAGAGCCCTGCACACAGTCCTGCTGTCAGAAATCACCCCACCCATCCCTGCTCCTCATCTGTGACCCCCTTTATTCTCACACCACCCCTTCTTCGTGCCCAGTGCTGATCAAGTTGAGTTCGCATCATTTAGCTCTGTACAGAGCAGGGAGCTGCTGTAACCCCGAGAGCTGCAAATTTTACCTGTTTACAAATTACATATTTACAAATTTTACGTATTTTCAGCGATACTTTCTATCAGATTTATGGCTACAACTGGCCCGGAGCCCCGAGCTGGGTCCAGCCCGGTTACAAAGGGCTGCTGTGCAGCTCTCTGGAGCTGCCAGCAGTGTGAGGAAAGCTGGGAGGTGGAAGGTGGGCCAGTGGTCACTAAGTTCTGTGCCTTGCACAGCATTTTGGGCAGCTGGCCAACACTCACAGCTCTCCAAGGCAAGCACAAATAGCAAACTTGCATCTTTGTGACCCAGAGAGTTCAGTGAAATACCTGTGGTCATCACTGAGTACAGGGGATGCTTTCCCACTTTGGGGCTGTGGCAGACTTCCCAGTCTGGGGTTATTTTCTCAGAGACAGTAGCACAGACTGTGCAGAACACTCAGCAGGACATATAAATCTGCCTGAGGATTATCCCTGAACACAGGGATCAGAGGCATGGTACTGTGAAATAACCAATTTGCAGTAATTATTTAAATGATGACCATTATTCATATTTCATACATTCTCAGATGTGGTGGTTTGGTCTATGCCGAACACAAGTAGGCTGAGCACTGACAATCTGGGTTCACAGTTTACGAGTGGTGATTGCAGAACTTACTGTGGGATGTTCTGGCTCCTCAGTACATGGAGAAAAAGAATTTTCTGACTTTTCTCCTGCTGGCTGCATGTTGCTGCAGATGTAGAACCAATCCAGAATAAATCAGATGATGTGTCCTGTAGCCAAAACAGAAGAAATGCCCACGTACAGTTGTGTTTAAATGCTTAGTCAAAGGGGAAATTCGATATTGAGTAACATTAGACTATTATTTAAAGATCCAAATTCATGGTCTTTTGGCAACTTTGGACACACAGGCTGAGATTCATCTTAGCACAGAGTTTGTGATGCTGGATGAATCACAGCTTTGCTGTGCTTTCATTTGCCATTTCTCAGGTGAGTTCTATAAAACCACCACAACCATATTGAGAGAAGACATAAATAAATATATATTTTATACACACACTCATCTATAAGCACCTCACAATTTTATAAGCCCCTTAAGCAGGTAGATGCGCCTTAAGTGACCCCAGTTGTGTTATCCATGTGTATTATCACTGAGGGAACATTAAATTCTCTGTGTACAGTTCAAATATTTATTCAGAGAATGACTGTTTATTCCTTGGCAGAAAGAGAAGAAGCTTACTGAGGATGAGCTTGAGGAGGGAGTGGGAGGGAAGGTGGTGTGTCTCACTCAAAATTAGTATTTCCTTCCATCAGACATGTCAATCCTGAAATATCAACGTCTAAACAATCAAGAAAAAAGCTTGTACAATTCAAACAAGGCTTAATCCTTGGTGAAACACAGCACAGTCCACCTCTTGATAAGCTGATGTGGTCAATCCCTTATTTACACAGCCAGTAAAATCCTTTGGGAAGGAACGAGGGGAGAGGGAATCAGAAGCAGTTGAGAGCCCAGGGTGGAAACTCTTCTGCTCTTCTGGAAGCAGAGACAAGGACTGACTTTAAACGGCTCAGCCAAGGAAGAATCAGTTTTGATGTGACATTCAGGATGTCTGTGGTGGTGGTGACACAGATTTGAACTCTCTGAGAGGCAGATGAAGTCCTTTCAAACAAGGTAATATTTTTCTCAGCCTGTCCCCAGGCAGGATGGGCCAGGCAGGTCCTGGCAGCTCTCTCCCCAGTGAACAAGGAGCTGAGATCCTCTGGTGAAGACCGACCTTAGCCACAGCACTACCAAAGAAATGAATCTTCACTATCTAAAGGGAAAGGCACTCTATTAGCTGCACACCACTCAGCTGGGAAGTACAGTAATTTCAAGAATTATGTTTAAGAGTTCTGTTCAGCTGTGGGAATAGGAGATGCCAGGAACCATCAGGTCTGCTGCTGGAGCAGCTGCCGGGGCCGGGCTGGCCCCTGGCCACCACATTTCCACAGTTACCTCACTGTTTAATGACTGCTCCGCTGGAACGCCAGAGCCTGGAGGGGGAGAGAAAGGCAGAGTCCTGGAAAAATCATTTACATCGTGGCTTCCTGGTGAAGAGAAGGAGAAGGTTGTTGAAGGGGTTGTTAGGGGCTGGGATGTGAATGTGCAGAAGTGGCAGAGGTGCTGCTGCCTCCCCTGGGCAGCTCCACATCCATGGGGGATTTGGAGCTCTGGAACGTGACTGCTGCCATGGGGAGCATGGAGACACTGCACAAAGCCACCAGAAAAACCTGGAAACGTCTTTAAAACCCCTGCAGGCAGAAGCACTTTTTCAGAAGTACCTACAGAAAGCTGCATGAGTTGTTTCTTTTCCCTTTCAGCCCCACTGATCCAATCCCACCTGCTTGAACACTTGTTCAGCCAGGTATAAAAGTGTCAAATCAGGGCCACATAAGGAGGCTTTAATGAAAACAGGCAACTCTAATTGCTGAAAGTGTCTTGAGAGCAGCGCTGTAATTGTTCTTTGATTGTTCTAATTGATTTGCCTTCTTAAATAGGGATAATAGAAGGAAACAGTCGTGCTAGTGTGTGCTTGTCTTTCAAATCCAGAATCATCAGTCCTTGAAAGTGGTCTCACAGGACTGGAAATTCGTTCCTTGAAATCCTGTCTGAGGTCTGGGTCTGTTGACTTGCAGGGAAATAGATTTTACTTCATTTTTCAGTCCTCTTCTGGGTAGCAGGTTCTCAAATAAAATCAGCCAGAGTTTGTTCATGTTCCTCTGTATGAGATCCAAGTCTATTTATGACTCGGTCATTAGGGCAGATAGCGATCAGAAGCTGACGTAGAAGTTGTAAAGCGCATTTTCAGGTGGAGCTGTTGGTGCAGGTCCCTCGTGGAGGTCAGGGCAGCTGTGCCAGTTCACACTGGCAGGGAACTGGGCTTCCTTATCATTCCCACATCTGTAATCCAGGATTACTGTGACATTCTTTATGACTCTAATAGACATCAATATTTGATTGACATCTTCAGATTGACATGTTAGAGGAAAAAATGCACAAACTAAAACCATCTGCATTGAATTACAATGTAACTGTTGCAATTTTTGTCATTAATTGGTTATGAAAACCAGACTTGTAAGATAACTTCCTCAAACTTTTTTTTTTGTGTTCATAACTTTTTCACCCTTTGGATAAAACAAAGAAAATGATTTTGGAGGTAGAAAAGTTCATCTGTATCTCTAGATGCACGTACTGATCCTGTTCTGATCTCGAAATGTTATTTTTGTTGACTTTTGGTAGTGCTCTGCTGTTGTTTGTTGTGCTGGAAATAACAACACCAAATTGAGACCGGAGGGAGAGCACTGTGAACTTTCAGTTGTCTTTAACAGTCCATGCACTTCGTTTTGTCTCTATAAAAGTTAATAGGCCTAAGTAGCATCCCTGTGTCATAAAGGACATTTTGTAGGAGTTTGTGGTTAGGAACAAGCTGGGATGAGAGACCAGGATAACAGAGCCTGTTCACACAGCCCCCCAAATATTCCATGTGCTTCCAGTAAATCTTTGTTGTGTGCTGTTTATCCAGAAAACCATCCACTGCACAATTTCGTATTTTGGGGGATTAACATAATGACTTTCAGTGATGGGAGATTTCTGTTTTTCTCATCTTAAAATACCAGAGAAAAAAAAATTATTCATGGCAGGTACTGTGAATAACAATTGCCATTCTGGGCCTGTGGCAAAATTTTTGTTTAATGCTGTTTTCTAAAACTCTGCAGAGAATTTTGTGTTTGATACTGTTTGAAACAATGTCACTTAAAACAATGTCACTTAAAACAATGTCACACAGTCAGCAGGAGAGAGAGGCAATGCAAGGATCCAGTCCTAAAATTCTGTCACCCCCAAGCAGTGCAAAAGTCAAAGAGCTTGACTACTGGAAACGTGGAGTATTTTACATAACACATCACATGTGACTGGGTCAAGTAGTTGCAGGAACCAGCATTGCATATAAACCCCTTCTGTGGCTGTTAAGTGTCTCACTGCAGATCTCAATAAAAAAGACACATAAATCTTAGGGGAGGTTGTGCTGCTGGAGCTCAGTGGGGTGGCTGGAGCAGTTATTCCAAACATTTGTCTCCAGACAACAAGGAGAATAAAAATAATAGAAAAATTTAAAAAGAGAGAAAACAACCCAACAAAAAATTGATAAAAGTATTAAAGTATTACCTATCCTGTTTTGCCTCCACACAGAAAGTTTTGAGTGTGTTTATCTGTTCTTTGCAGGGTGAAGAAACTAAAGCACTGACTCTGGTCCTCCATCGGGACTCTGGATCTCTTGGATTTAATATTATTGGTGGCCGGCCATGCCTGGTATGTTAATTGTTAAAATATGTTTGCCCTTTCCAGTTGGGAGAAGCATGTAGGTCAACACTTAGAGGAAAAAATGTTGCTGACAAGCATTTGGTCCTCTTGGGGTTCTTTCAGAGCATTGAGATTGTATGGATGTCTGTTAACTCTGCTGCCTTTTCTCTTGCTGCCTGTTTCTTCTTGCATAGCCTCACTAATCCTGCTGCAGTGCCACTCCCAGAATGATAAAACCCAGGGTGTCTCTTGCTCAGACCACGCTGCTGTGAAGTTCATGGGTTGAGAGCCACAACTTTCGCTCGTTTCATTTTAAAAAAATAAATATATATATGTACTCTCCACCAGAGATCCAGCAGCCCTCTGTGCAGGTGAAGGGATGGAACTTAAAGAGCCTGGTTTGGAATTCTGTGATTTCAGCACATGTTTCCTGCAGCACACACTCACTAATGTATTTTTTCAGGATGCTTGTTGGCTGGAGCTGCTGCATATGACTTTAATTACATCAAGGAGTGGATTATACCTTGTCCTAGTAATTTAGAAAGTATTCAGAACTACTTCTTGGCTGCTCAGAAATCTGACATTAATCATGATTTATTCCTAGTGAATTCACTTGAAAGTTATTCCTTCCTTAGAGTTTTTCAACTTTCTGAGGCATTGCTCTGCACTTGTAGAAGCGCAACACACAGGAATATGAAAATACCTTGTTAGGTATTTGAAAATAAAATATAAAATTGAAAATTGAAAATAAAGTCTCCAGAGGGAAAGCTGTGCAACTAAAAATGAAAATTGCTTGTTGTCTTATGTTTGATGTGCAAGCAGGCTGTGTCTCCCTGGGTTTTGCTGGCAGAATAATTGTAGTGACAATTCCTCCTGAGATGGCCTAAGTCAGAAGAAAATTATTATCAAGCAACTAATTTACCCAATGGAAGTCCATCCCTGGTTGCTTAATCTTTCAAAATCAGAGTATCAGGAGTTCTCATTATCACAAAGTAATTCATATTAAGACATCAGTAAGAATATTTCTCTCAGATTGCTGCACTGTTGTGGCATGGACAAGAAGGACAATAACGTGTTTTCCTTTTCCCCCTTGAAGGACAATCAGGATGGGTCGTCGAGCGAAGGAATTTTTGTCTCCAAAATCGTTGACACCGGGCCTGCTGCTAAGGAAGGAGGACTGCAAATCCACGACAGGATCATGGAGGTATTTATTTAATAGTGCATTGAACAGTGCTCAGCTCTTCACAGGGCATGCTGGCTGTGCCTTTGGGAGAAGTGCACCGCGCTGAGCGCTGCCTAGAAGATCAGTCTGTGAAAATATGCCGGGCTTGATTCAGTGCTGACCTCCAGGGCTTTAGGTATAGTCCTTCCCTAAATATAGAAACCAGATTATGGGTGGTATGTGCCTGTCCTGCCTTTCTGAGGAGCTCCCATCTCGCTGGTATGCCACAGATAGTTCTCTTTTTAAGCTGTTGGAAACTTGGGAGTTATTTAGTTAAAGCCATATGTGAAATATCTGTGGTGCAAAGCACGTTATTATTTTTCTTGGTGTTTCAGTTTTGAATGCTCAGGGAAAATTCCGCTCTGTGATTTCTCCATGGTTTATCATAAACCCAAGTAACTCCTTTAATGTTGTTTGTGAGCTCTTGCATTACTTAGATTGCAGTCTGAATTTCTCCTCGTTTTGCCAAAGTCTTGACCTCTAAATAAATAAATCAATAAAAAGCTCTTCCTGTGAAGGAGATGGTTGCATGGAACTTTTCCCTAAATTTGCAGAGAGCAAAATTTCTTTTTTTTTGTGGGGGGCAGAGCAAGAAAAAAGTTCATTTTCATGAAACAAAAATGCAGCTGACGGTGAGTCAGTGCCCATTGTTTGGCATTTTGCAGTTCAGAAAAAGTCTTCCTTGCTGTCTTATTTTTGTAGGCTGGAGAAATTTTGAGAGTCTATTGTTCAAAAAGATAAGTGCGATGTTTGTTGCCAAGGATATCATGGAGCAGCCAGTTTCTCTAAGTAATGGAATTCCATTGCTCTTATGTTTTGCAAATGAGCAATAAACAGCTGTTAAGGATTTTCTGTTGGCAGGGGACAAAGTGTATTTGCCTTTTTCTGCACTGTTATGGCAAACTGTATTCACAATTTAGTAAGGGTATAAAATATTAATTAAATTTCTTCGTATGGGAAAGAATGGAGCCACAGTAGCAGAACTATAAAAAGATAAGAAGCCGAGCTGTGAGATGATCCAGAGTTGCTCAAACTCTTGTGTGATGTAACATAATTGTGAAAAGGTCTGGAGAGTTTTGTGAGAACTCTGTGATTTTGTTTGAGCTGAAAGGTTTCCCATAAGCCTGAATTTCCTCACAGCCTCCTTGGAAAGCTGACATCCGTTCCTGAAGTAGTGCACAGTCACATAAAGCAAACAACCACATGAAAACCAAAACTCTGGGAGATCAAATACCCCACGGTTAGGAAATGTCCTGGTCTCTGGTTCTGTGAGCTGTGGCAGTGACCCTGGCTCGCAGTGCAGGGGACAAGGACAGCCAAGCTCCCTGGGCTCTGCACCATCTCCTCCCTTCTGGTTTGAGTTTTGCTCCCTCCTTGCTGCTCCTCAAGGTGAGTGTTGCTCCAGGATGAAGAAGGAGTCCTGCTCTGTGTGACCAGAGCGGTGACAGGGACAGAGGGGACAGGCTGGGTCAGCTCTCCTGCCCTGTCCCTCCCTGGGCAGAGCCATGCTTGCACCAGCAGAGTTTGTGCAGAGCCTTTTGCAGAGTTCAAGCTGCATTTTCAGAGAAGAGACAAGCCCAGAACAAAGACATCGGAGCGATTTTTTGGATTAATAACACGCCAAGGGTAGCAGGATCCCATGTGCTGACACGGGGCTGACGTGCTGACAGCTCTCGTTGTGCTGACCACAAACTCATTGTCATATTCACTCTTCTCACCTCTAAATATACACAAAATGCTGATGAAAATGCAGCACATTGTTTCCCAGGGGTTGGCTTTGGGTGCCTCCAGATCAGCATCTCACCCTGGATCAGGGGTGTGCACAGCCTTGAGTGGTGCCCAGCTCATGTGGTTTGATTCCCTCTGTGTCTCCCACAGTGCTAACTGAATTCTTTTCTAGATAAATTTATTTGTTCCTTGCAGCCCAGCCACTACAGGCATCCAGTTCACAGCACTAGACTGGAGTGCTCTAAAAGAGAGCCCTCAAAAATGCAGATACTGTGGACACCAGCTCCTGAGAGCAGCTGTTTCATCCTCTGCAGTTTATATTTAGCACATTTTATCTAACCTTGCTCTGGAAAAGGAAAAAAGGGGATACCTCCTGCATCAAGGCATCTAAGTGAGCTTTATCATCCTAATGCCCAATTATCTTAGATAATTGAAATACCTGTAAGCTGTCTAGATGAGAATTAGCAACGGCCAGGGTGGTGTCCTTGTAGAGGAAAGTTTTTTTGTAACTATCACACTGTCAGAGTTTTGATTTGGGAGTTTGACTCAAAAATGATTTACAGATGTGGCTGTAAGTAGGAGGACGCAGCTGGAGGACTTGGCACAGAGCAGAGCATCCTAGCAGGTCACATTTGTTTTCAAAAGCATAAAAAATGGTGAGGAAAGATGGCAACTTACTCCTCTAGAACTGAGTTTAGCTATTTAGAACTTAACTTGTTCATTCAATATTTAGGTTTTGTGTATCATCACCATGATTCCAAATAGACTCTTCCACAAAAAATTCTTATTCCAGTATAAGATGCTGAGCATAACATCTCCCTAATTAATTCCAGCATCCATCACAGAGAATTTACGATGAAGTAAAACATGAATCATTTGATTTCCTTTTGGAAAATATTTCTTTGCTGCAGATTTTCTGGTGGATGTGTTTTGGAGCACATATAAAATAAGAACATCACTTCTTGTTTTCAGAACTGCCACAACATTTCTAATTACTGAGCAGGGATTAGGCAGAGTGAAATACAGACACATCCAGGGTACTGTTCAGGCTGACAACAGAAGCATTTTTTATTGCTGTTTGCTTGCAAATTCTCTCCCCTGACAATTTGATCCAGAGATAGCTTTGGAATTATATCAGAGATAATTTTTAAACATATTTTCCTGATGTAATTTGGATTTCCTGTTCTACATTTTTTCAGGAGGTTAAGTGTGAAGTTAATCAGGTTTAAGAATTGACTTGAATTTTCTTTAAAAGCAATTTTTTTGGACCTTTTCATATCACTGAAACAAGTAATGGCACTGTGAAGTCTGTGTTGCTACTGCTACATGACAAAAATCAAGATGAATGTACTACTCAGTCATCAGAGCAGCATGTAACAAATACACAGAAATAGCCTTTTTCTTGTAATTTTTTCTACTGAATCTGTTGAATAATGATCTTTAGTGCTCACATAGGACTGTGAGGATCATGTTGTGGCTGTTAACTGCTCAATAATTTGCCCTTACTGTTTAATAAGATCCTTACTCTGTAAATGGGTAATCTGGGGCACAGAGGGAAAGAAATTCTCAAAGTTCTTGCCAGATTAAAGATTTGGATTTTGGTGGTTTTGTGACTTCTTTATGCTTCTTACCTGTATCTGTTCTCAGATCTTTCACAATTACTTTAGGAGTGAGGAAGTCACGATTTTGGGAGATTTCCTCTGCTTTGGCTACACATTTTTCATGCACTTCTGTACTTGCACGTTCAAAGCCAGCAGCTGATTTCAGCTGGTGATTTACTGAGGTATTCTTAGGATGTTCCACAGCAAATTGCCACGTTAAAAACATGCTGAAACTCTTGATTTTTTTTCTGCAAAGGAATTACTGTTCTCCTAGATTTCATTTTTGTCAGGGTAACAAAATGGTCCTAATTTCCTCTCTCAACAGAAGTTGGTTCAGATCCCAGCCCTGAATGCCTCTATGCAGCTGCTTGGCATTTCTTAAGACAAAATCAGATTTTCAGAGTTTTTATTTTTAAGCCCATCAGCCCTGGAAGATTATAAATTAAACCTTGCATTCTCTTCTCGCTAACCGGTAAACTTGTTTGTGTAGCTCTGGGGCTGCTTGGGAAGAAGGAGGCTTTTGAAAAGGCTGACTGCTCAGCACCTTGAGAAGTTTGCAGCACAATTAGGGCACTGTTGAGGCAGCATAAACTGTCCCAGCTTTGCTGGAACCTGCAGGATTTATTCCATCTGGGGCTCGCCCGGTGTTTCATGCTGCTCACAGGAAGGATCATTAGTTTAGGAGTTGAGAACACGTCTTAGTTCATTTGATTGATTTTTCCCCAAAGCACACTCATGTGCTACAAATTACAGGCTGCTTTTCCAGGACGTGCATTTCTTCACAGATTGCACGGAGAACAATGGAACTTTTTAGCAGATCTTGTGGATGGACAAACAGAATTTCCCTGTTTGTCCTGTAGTGAGTGCGGTGTTTTGGCAGAGCCACTTTCTGCTCACAGGAGGGGGTTAGGTGGATTGCAGGGAGATTAATTTGGTAGCTGTGCTCAAAGTCACATCAGCACAGAGGAATGGCAGGAAAGGAACCACGGCGAACCTTTCCCTGCCAGTGACACCAAGGGAGGCAAGGATGTCCCTAAAGCTGAGTGAATGAATAAAAGAGAAGCATTCCTTGTGGTCTGCTGGTGCGTGATGGTCTCGTTTTTCCAGCAGGCTGAGCTGTGCCTGAAAGGGCTCAGTGTGTTATTGTGTCATTGCCCTGGGTGCCCTGCTCACCTACCACCACTCACAGGCAGCTCCCACAAATCAGCACTCAATTAAATTGCTCTCTGAACACCCGCTCCAGTTCTGATTTGCTGCTGAGCATTTTTTAAAGCCATGCCAATCCCAAGGCTGCAGCTCCTTGCAGTGCCAGCTGAGCTCTGACAAGGACACGGATTAAACAGAATTGTCATGAATGGAAAGTTCAGCTCTGCGAGCAAGATTTACTGTGGAGCCCCATACACTCAGGAATTAATTTTCTAGAAGAAAACATTTTCAGACAGTGACTTAAAATTGGCTGTTGCAGTTCCTGCCAGGACACGCAAGCACACGAGTGCAGCTACAGCAGAGTCAGCTCTTTTTGGAGTTTATGCTCCCAGAAAACTTTCCAAGGCCTTTGTCAGTATCTGTTAATGGTGTCTCACAAAGCAGCACCGTGCCTGTGCTAAAATACAGATCCCACAGCTCGGTGGAAAGGGAGTAATAATAACAGCCCAAAGAGGGAAATGTAAATGAAAACAGGCGGCCTTGGTTATCGCTGCGTTTTTTTCCTCTCATAAATTTGTTTCCCTGATTTTGTAGCTGCACTACAGGCTGAGCTGTGGCAGGGAGGTGGGGAAAGCAGGGGGATGAGCCAGGGAATGAACCCAAAAGGTGCAACAGGATTTCTACACTAAACACTGTAATAGTGTTCTTCCCACAAACAAACCAGAAAAATAAATTGGTGGAAGGAAAATACAAGTGTTGCAAATAAAAACAGCAATGTTTTTTCAAATGTTATAGACCAACTCTCTCTGACCTGCAGAGCTCAGGTTATATGCACAACTTTTGGAAAGGTCCTGGGTGGGTTCCTCTCAAATTTCCACACCATTTTATTCTTTCTTCTTTTTAATACAAGTCCACATCATGCTGACCCTAAGCATAATGTGGGCATTTTGAATCTGTGGAAACTTAGAATATTATTCTCAAGGGCGTGTTCAATGAATAAGAGGTCATTAAATTATAAGAAAAAAGCTCCCTTAAACTCAGGAATAGATCCCTTATGTGTAACACAAATTAATGGGATTATGGTCTGGAGTCCTTTCTCCCCTGCACTTCCCTCCACTCTTGCTTTCCTTGCTCACACAGCCTGCTTGAAAACCATTTCAGTCTTTAGCCAGTGTGAAATCTTTGCCATAAAACCTTCAGTGCTCTCGAGATGGGGACCATGAGAACTGTGCACAGATCAGGAAAAAGGAATTGCCATTGCTGGAATTGGGAGGAATGCCTTTTCTGGGATGGAGCATCCACAGTCCTTGCAGAGAAGCTAAATAATGTTGCTCATGTTTGTGTTGGAATTGCAGTTGTACAGGAAATTGCTCTTGAAAAAAAGGAGGAATCATGAGGAATTTGCTTTCCAGGTTGGATCCTCTTGCCTCTAACTTTTCATTACTGTAAGGCTGGGAAAACTGGGAGAAAAGTCCAGCTGACACAATGCTTTAAAACACAGTGAAAGTCACAGATGATTTAGCAAATGTTGCTTCTCTTTGGTGTGGTTAACTTGTTTGGAACCACAAGGAGTAAGACTGGAGAGGAAATGCAAACTGCTCTGATAATTTCCATCACATCTCTCATGAAGTCAGGGACTCACTCACTGACTCCAGAGCTCATGAATTCCCTCATCCATCCTCCCTCTGCTGTGTTTACCATTTTCTGCTAAGCCCATCCTTGCTGATGGCCTGGATAATCCAGCTCTTGCTGAGTGAGAGGCAGAGAGAGGCTGTCCCACGGCTGCTGTGGCACCTGGTGGCTGCAGACAGTTTGTCATGAATTCAAAATACAAACCACCTGACAAATCTAGAATCTGGGAT